>PVJD01003480.1:0-162299 GCA_004026545.1 Mormoops blainvillei | reverse complement strand
CGGTCAGGCCTGGCTGGGTGGATGTGGACCATGGACGGGGTCCTCCGCGCGAGGTTGACCCCCAGCCCTGGAGGCGAATCTAATTTTCCTGGCGGAGGTCTGGGCAAACACAGCCCTGGGCCTGATCCTGAAGGGGAAAGTCCAGCGGGCAGGAGCAGCAGCGCCTAGGGCCGAGCAGGGCTTGAGGCCTCTGAGCTGGCTACCGGTCACTGTCATTGCAGAGTTCAGCCCGGGTCATAGAGGAGCAACAGGTGGTCGATGAAGACTCAGGGCCAGTCTCCACCAGTGAGGGAGAGGAGCTCCATACCACTGAGACTCAGTGCAACACTGCAATCCCTGACACCACCCAGGAGTCCAGGGAACCGGGGCCCTTTCATGGACGGAAAAGAACATCTCACCTGAAGTCGCCCAGGCTCCACGGAGAGAGGGTTTCCAAAACCCACCTGCAGCAAGTTGCCCATGTTAAACAAACGGGGCCAGGTGACCTGGAACCCAAAACGATGGAGTCCAAGGTTGAGAAGGTGGGGGAGGTAGGCGTGGGGGTGGCAGTGAAGGTGCAAGGGAGGTTGCGGTGATGGGTCATGCCAAACACACGGGGAGCAGCCACAGTGGCTGGTCGGGAGCAAAATCGGCCTCAGACCATCCGTTGGGAGGGCCTGCTG
Organism: Mormoops blainvillei; assembly: GCA_004026545.1. Lineage (NCBI taxonomy): Eukaryota > Metazoa > Chordata > Mammalia > Chiroptera > Mormoopidae > Mormoops > Mormoops blainvillei. The sequence goes on along the minus strand of PVJD01003480.1, from coordinate 161,637 downwards.
AGGTGGGTCCTGGGCTGTGGCTTCCCTGGAAGGCTCAGGCAGTGTCTGTCAGCGAAAGGCACGTGGAAATGCAGGTGTGTGATTTTTTTCTCCTCTCACGGCTTCAAAACAAAAGCAGGAGGACTAGGTGGTCTACAAAGAACCTTGCCCCATCTCCAACGGTGACTTCAAATTGCATCAAGTGACTTAGTTTGAAACCCTTCAGTGCTTCTCAGCGCGTGTAAAATAGAGTGTAGACTCCTTGCCTTGAAGGCCCCTTTTCCCTCTCAGACTCGACTTCTGCAGCTTTCTCTGGAGCTCACTAAATCAGCTACTCCAGTCTTTTTGTTTCAGTTCCTCAAATTTACCAAACTCTACCTTATTTTTGAATGCGTTCTTCCATCGCTCTGCCTTTCCCTCGGGTTCTTGGCACTGTTCATGTTTGCTGCTGTTTTATTTTTGCTTTTTCTTAAGCTCTGTGAGGACCAGGAGGCAGATACCTGTGTTTCTGACACATTTTTATACCCCCAGCTGCCTCTGCACTATTCTTGCCACATGATTTCTTAATGAATACCTGTTGAACAAATAAACTTTTGAATCAATGTAATACAAAGCACAATTAGAAGTGCTGTTATTGGGAAGCAGGCAGGACATCTATTTCATTGAGACCAGAGGAAGGAGGAAAGGAGAGGTACAGATCTCTCAGAGCTGTAGCTTTGAGCTAGGAAGATATTTGAAAGCTTCTATTTCCTCCCTAAACTAGGAGGACAGGTCCCCTTCCTAGACTTATGAGGAGGTTATGGGGTGTGAGGTTTGAAGAGAGACACTGAAATTTGAATCACCACCGACAGGAATGGGAAAATGACTAAAGAAAATCTAGAAGAAATGGTAAATGGTTCAGGAGTGTTGGAAACCATGACCTTGTAAATGACCTCAACTGGTAGAGAGATTTTCTGCAGCTCTGATCAGCAATGTAGGTTTTGGGGAGAAATCAGGTAGCTTCATTGAACCAATGTTTCAAGTTTGAATAATAGATGTGAAGAAAGGTTAAAGGGGTTAAAAATTTTTAGGAATGGTGGTGAAAGTGATCGAACTGATTAACAGATGTCTTAGATTGAGTGGATAAAGAAATGTAGCCAAATGGGTGCTACTAGCTTGTGACAAAATGGAATGGTGACATGAGTGAATGCCATGTGGCTAAGGAGAAGGGCAAAGGGGCAGGGAGAAATGGGGCAGAGAGATCTCGTTAGAACAAGGCAGGATTTCTTCCAAGATCTTTTTATTTTTGTTAATTTATAAAAATACGGAACACTTGGCAAATTTGCATGCCATCCTTGCACAGGGGACATGCTAATCTTCTCTGTGTCATTCCAGTTTTGGTATATGTGCTGCTGAAGTGAGCAGACAAGATCTTTTTATACCTGTCAACATTTTAACTTCTTTAGGACTATGGTATCTTGATGGACGGATAAGCCAAGAATATTTTATGGAATGTGTGACACAATGAAGTGATTCATGTGGCAGTGGCAAAACAAGGCCACCTCAGGTGCTACTAACAATTCATGCATTTCAACAATTTCTGGAGGCAATTTGACAAATGACTCAGGGTAAATGCAGATCACTAACAGGTCATACTTAGAATGTCTTCCCTCTGGCTGGGGTGAATGAGCATTCCTCCAAAGGTGTATTTAACGAGGCCCTGCACTAATCTGCCATTCCCCGGCTCTGTAATGTCTCCCGAAGTATCGTAGCTAATTCCCTAATAAACGAGTTTTCTAATAAATTGGTTCCTTACCTCTACACAGTGCATATTAAGAGGAATCACATATCTTTAGTTGTTTACCTCAATGAACAAATACTGTTGACAAAACAAAGCTACTTCCGGTATGACTTAGCAATAAGATAGCAAAGGGACAAATCAGAACATAATTTTCATTAAAATCATAGCAGGCAGGTAAAAATTAGGCATCTGTGTCAAGAATAACAAAAATACATGTGCACAATACTTTGCAAATCATGTCATATCTACTTAGCTTATCTGATCCTTGTAACAAAACTGTGAGGTGTTATCATTGTCTGCCTATCCTACAGATGAACTGTGCTTTAAAGATTTCATTGAGTTATCTAAGGTCACTGGTGAGCAGTGTTTCGCCAAATACAGTAGTGCATTTTAGAGGTAGTATGTTAGGTGGACAGGTTAACATTACACAACAGGATGGTACCTGGGGGAGGATCTCATCCAGGCTTAGTTCAGTCAGAATCAGAGAGCAGTGCAGGCTTCAATAGGAGAATGTATTTCTACTATAGCTCCGCTAGGTGGCAGTAAATGCCTCCACTACAGGCTAATGTGTCACTACAGACAGGGCTTTAAGTGGCCGAAGCAGGAAGGAGGAGAGAAGCATCGCAACGCTATTTTTTCACAGTTAGAAAAGGGTGCGTGTGTGTGCGCGCCCATGTACGTGCGTGCATGCGTGTGTTCATGGCAGAGGAGCTGCAAAATAAATAGAACCGTTACTGCACTCTGTGCCGTGTCCAAGACCAGAGTAGGTAGAACCAGCGTGGAAGAAAGACCTCCGTATTTGGCACTTCAGTATATACTGCGTTCTCCTAGCCCATACCTGCAATCCAGTTAGGTATTACGTGATGTCCAAGATTATCATTGTGACACAGAGCATAAAGGTGGGTGTTCTTTCGGCTGTCTGTCTCCTCAAGTGTATTCTGTCTATGAACTGGCAGAAAAGAGCAACACACAGTGTCCCATGGCTAAAGGGACACAATAGTTGAAGGAATTCAAGAAACTCTGATGCTTTTCTGGTTTGGTAGGAGTCAGCATTGCTAGAGGTTAGCTGCAGATTTTGGTATTGGATAAAGAATGAGAGTTCTCGATTAGAACATTCCATATCAGAAAATACATGTAGCTGGAAATGAAGAGTAGGAATCCAGCTTTCCCACTGAATGGCATTTAGAGGTCATCCTAAATCTCCTGAAAGTTAGCAACAACAACAAAAAAATTCCATTTGTTTATCTTTACTGACTCTAGGGATACCCTCACCCTATTTATAAAACCGAAGTTCCCGTCAATTTGCAGAGTGTTCTACTGGAGGAGACTCCTTCTCCATAGGAGGCAACTGCTTTTCTTCCGGCACTGGGGGTAGGTCAGGTGCTTTCTGCCCACACCTCGCGACGGTGAAGCGACTCATGTGAAGAGCTTCCTCATACCCAGGGAGGGTGTCCCCAGAGGAGGGCAGCTGGCCCAGGGAGCTGTGGGAGTGGGCCACTGCCAGGATCCTCCGAGCTGCAGGGCCAAACACTGACTGTAAGGCTGGTGAGGGAAGAAGGAGTAGAGCTAAAGTAAACATGACAACCCCAAAGATCAGACATAAAACACACTTCATTTCCTTTTACTTTTAACAAGTGCCCAGACTCACAGGCAGCTTTTTGCCACATATGTTATGGAAAATTCTGTGAAGTTTGTTTAGAAATCAACTTCGTTTTCTGCCAGAAGGTTCTGCCTTCTCTGGTGCCCTCGAATAATCTAAGTTGTGTTCCCATCTCTCACGGTTGTTACATTTAGAACCTTTTAGACCAATCCACTGATGCTCCATGCTCCTTACAAATATTTATTTCTGCCTTATTTATCTTTTCTCAAAATGATTGTGAGAACTGGCAGGCAGGGAAGGTTGTTCTCTTTGCAAAATAAATATCACAGTGTTTCACCACCTGCTGTTCTGCCTGGTATTCACTCTTCATTTCAGTAAAGGACATAATAATAAAAAAGAGAGCAGGAGAAAATAAAATGTCTTACGATCAATCAAAGGAATGTTGTGCCTCATACTTAGTGTATTAAGACTTGGAGAATAAACAAGTGAGAGTGCACATGACAGATTTCTCTAAATATATAAAAATTATAGATAGAAAATGTAGGCTTTTACAAAATCCAAGATATTTTTTTAAAAAGGGATATGCTCAGAGCTTAAAATAATTACAGACTGGGTAATTCTTCTTACAAAACATTTCCAACGTTGCTGCCAGCATTTCATTTCTACCTTCTCTCTATCATCAGCCAAGACCAGTATTTGCGAAACAGCTTTCTTGGGAGCCCAGGTCACTGAGTTTTCAGCTTTCTGGTGATTAAAACCACTCTGAGTTCTATAATCTTTACTATCTGATTAGTGTTTTTATACTATTGCGCCATCTTAATCCCAGGTTTGTTTAAACATGGGTTCACTTTCCACGTACAGTGTCAAGTGCACTCACAAGTGATCGTGCTCTGGAGAGTGCTGTCGTGATCAAAAGCGATGACTGTCACTTCGTAGGGTGGCCGGCCCTCATCTTCCCCATTTCGCTGGCGACTCAGACAGCAGCGGAAGCACACAGAAGTCAGGCCACACAGGAGAAGCAGTACGCCGATGACCACCAGCAACCTGCAGGGGGCCAGCGGGGCGGTGAGGGCTCTGGGACCTGCTTCGTTTCCCAACTTTGGCACAATCAGCCTTCTGTGTCTGCATTTTGATTCTTGTGTGAATATTTTATGGAATAATTATAAGGTTTTTAATTCCAAGGCTTTCACTTCACACAATATACTTCCTTATTGGTCGGCAAGACTAAGTCAATTCATTGATCAATTCGCGAGAGATTTAATGTGGTTTAGAGGGCTGCCTTTTACTTAACCGAAGTGATCTCTACAGGCTACTCCTAGAACCGACCTGAGAATGTACACAGTAATCGGTTGATGTGGGCCTCGGGGATGGTATTGAAATAGGAGATCCTGGCCTATTATCACTCAGGGTACAGACGAGGAAAAGAAACTGCTCCATGTGATGCCAGCTCGGTAGGCTGGCTGTATCACACACATTATTTCTCCTGCTGTCAAACATTTTAAAACTAAAAAAACTAAAACACATATACCTCTGAGAAAAATAAAGTCCCCTTTAAATGTCTTTGTGGGTATTATAGCTAAAACTTACCATATATACCAGAGATGTACCCAATCTGTGGTCAGGCAACTATGAAGAAAGAACAAAGTTTTTTGCAATAAAGATATAGTCAATGCCTATTATGATACCTTGTTGTAACAAAAGCATCACAGGTTATATTAACTTCAGTGTAACCAGACGAATCTGTTGTGTAAGGGGATGCTTTAAACAGTTTTACCTTATAGATGGCATTGTGTAAATCATTTTGTAAATCATTTTAAGACAGACTAAAGTAGTATCATGAAATAATGTTAACAGAAAATGTAACTATGGCCATTGCAAACAGTTATGATGAGTTAGCAAGAAAGAACTTCCAATGCAAGTTTACAAAGAGTGAGTTTGAAAGTGGATGTGAAAGTTAACATTTGTATATGTTGGAGGTCGGTAAAAAAAACACATAAAGACAATTTCAGTTATGAGCATGAAAGCAATATAACTACCTGTGTAACTTATGTTTTACAAGTTGTTGAAAAAAGGGCCACCAAAAAACCATAAAAACTCCCACCATAAAAAAGGGTCCTAAATTTTCACGTTAAGAATCAAAACTGATATACATAATGGCTGAGGCCAAAAAGACCAGGGGAAGAGTGTAGAAACCAACTGTGCCATGACAAAAACTAATTAAATGTTCATAATTAATTAGCACGATTATAAATTTTCTCTATAGGGATAACAAATCTGGATTGTATGAGAGAAGGAGTATGGGATAAGCTCAGGAGTGTGGAGGGGAGGAAAATGTTTATTTTCAAAGATGAGTAAGTTTAATAATATTTTCTGATATACTGTGCTATTGAAATCTGTGGAAACGCACTCTGTATCCTCTCTTTGGTTGCACGGTTGTGGAGCATACGGTTGTTTTTCACTGAACAATGTCTCCTATGAATTTTCTCACATTCCCTATTTGTTCAAAGCCCCTTGTAGCTCTACAACATTACAATTCTGATTCCATTAAAAATGATTTCCTATGGTGATGGCTAAAACCTCAGAGATGATATGAAAGGAACCAAGGTCATCACCATCTCCCTTGGGTGTAACATACTTGGTTATTGGGAAGTACTTCCCATGGCTAAGTATGCATTTTCCTTCAGCCTAAGTCTTATCTAAACTATCCCTGATTTTTTTTTTCTTTACTGGTTTACCTCCAAGTGGATGAATCTTTTTCCTTTTTATCTTTATGTCTTCCATGTCTGCATAAGACTTAATTGTGACAGGTTTACATTAAGGACTAACTATTTCAAAGTAATAGCTAAATAAAGTCTGCAGTAAATATTAACATACCCTAAAAAATAAAAAATGTTCTTCAGATTTGAAGTGGTGATGCATCTTTGGAAATCACTCAAATGTATCTGCCTGTGACTAAGACACTGAATCCAATCTGTCTTGATGAGTCGCTGAAAAACAAGGGTAAGAAAATCTAATGCAAATCTCTCTGACTTCATAAAGTGAGATTAAGTCTGCTGCTTTGATGGGAAGATTGGCTCTGGGAAAAATGCTATCAGCAGTGGTATTGTGAGTATTTAAGATGACTCAAATGCATGTCTTTATTTTGGGAAAACCAGTCTGCGAGATAAGGGGATGGATGCCCATATAAGTAGAAATAAGGGAAGTCGAAGATATCTGATGACATCTTGACTCTGTTTTGTATATTGATGTTTATGTCTGTCTCTCCTTCCTCCAGGTTGGACTCTTAGATACTCACTGTTCAGGACTGACACAGTTCTCTTCACATCTTGCCCAAGGAAGCTGTAGGAAGGGAAATCATCTCAGACAGGGAAATGGTCTCAGACAGGGAAACGGTCTGATATTCTCTGCCCAGCAGCCTGTCAGTTCCTCATGACTATGCTGTGTTAGGCAGTCAGCGAGGGTAGGTTAACTACAGGGAAAAGGTCATAAGGTCAGCCCTGTATAGGACTGTTTGTTTTCATCTCTCCCATGCCTGTGCATGACTACATTTGAGGGGGTAGAACCTGGAAGAGCAAATTTCTGATCTGTTTTTCTTCCCTTGTCTGTCTGTCTGTCTCTCTCTCATGGTATTAGTGGCTGAGCATCACAGCCTTTGTGAATGAGAGGAAGCATTTATATCAATTTGTTTGTCCCAGAAATTTCCTGATCTGTCCCTTTGGCTTAGGGTGTTATTATTTTCCTAATTCTTTCCCAATGCAAATTGAATTCTAACCCACAGCTCCTTTTCATTCCCTCAGTACATCAATAACTCACTATATAAGAGAAGGGAGGGAACTTATTTATTGAATAGTTGCTCTCTTCCAATAACTTGAAAACCTCACTATTTCAGGAAATCAACAACAAAGACCACAAAAATCCTCCAAAAGGGACAGATTTACACTTATTGGGATTTTATGGGTGGGTGGATACACATATACTCATGACGATCAGAAAAGGATTGTGCAAAAAGACTAACGGCTGTCCTCTGCTGATAACGTTTGAGAAATAGTGGTGTTGTTTTACTTTAAAACAACTGGCCACTAGCATGACAAAGTGTATGTTTCTCCAGCCCAGCCTTGGTACTTTGTTTCATTTTCTTGACTAACAGCTACAAACGCCTAAATTACTCAGCAGATAAAATGTCTATTTCTAGCCTGTTGCAAAAAGAGAAGAAGAGAAAAGAAGGGAAAAGAAAGTCAAGGGAGAAAAAAGGAAGCAACAAGAAAATACAAGAAAAAAAAAAGAAACGGATTTTCAGAAATTAGTTTAGCTGGTATACAGGAAGTGAAACCGGCAGCCCACACCCTCCTAGGAACCTCACAGTAGGCAGTTTCTTCATTTGCTCTTCTTAATAGATTTCATAGGGCTGTAAACTTCCCCTTAATAATTGTCCAGAGTCCCTCAAACCAGTGACCCCTTTCCCAGATAATGAGTTAGTTACTCAGGGGCTTCTGAATTTTAGTGGGGAGAAATAAAAGATCCCGAGTGTTTTTTAAATGAGTTTCCTGCTTATTTCTGATCTGGAGGCCCCTATAAACTTCAAGAAACCTATTAGGGTTGATGTGGGAAACTCTGTTTAGGAGAGTTACATAGCTAGTTGTGATAATTTACTTGGAAATTTGAGGGGTGGGTGATAAGATGCTAAAAGAGAGAAATAGGCATACATAGGTGGCACTTCTGAATTGCCAGAGCTATCTTACTTGTATTTATGGTCACCCTAATTTCTGCCCCCTGTCTCACTGCTGTTGCCGTCTGTCACACCTGCACTGTGTTACCCTATAACACTAAGGGACGGCGTTAGTTACTCACTCCCCACTGTACCCTTCGTTTTACATACCTCTTTTCCCCTCATTCCTTTCCCCCCAGATTCTTCTGAGAGTTGGTATATCTGAGAAAGAAAAACAAAAGCTCTATTCCCCTGTTTTCACAGCCTACCTGGATGAAGTACACCAGGGCAGAGGCCAAGACAGTGTGGGTTTTCACTCCCATTGGGCTGAACTCCTGCGTCTCCAGGATCACGCACCAGGTGTCTGTTACCTGCTTCCCATGCTCTGCGCCTTGTCTGACTTCTTGACCTAGAGAACTTAGGAGAGAAACCTTTCTTAGCAATAAATCACTGTTTCCTTCTCTCCCTCTCTCTCTCTCTCTCTCTCTCTCTCTCTCTCTCCCTCCCCCCCACCTTATTCCCCTGGGTTTTTATTTTTCTCTGGTCTTTCCCTTCTCTTTCAGCCTGGCTTCTTTCTCTATTTCTACTTCTGGTTTTGGGTTCTCCACATTTGCTTCCCTCTGTCTTTTCTTCCCTTTTACTATTAATCCTTTCTTATATGGAAAATTTCATTTTCCTCCACGGCCCCCAAAAGGAAGACATTCAAGGTGGACACATCGGTCCTCTGAATTAAGTATTTTTCTAGACAGTGATGAAAACACTTGACTTGGAGGAGGATCCAAGGCAGACTGTTCTTCTCCATCAGAAGAGAAGTGACATTCTTGGTTCTTCACCACAACACACCAGGGTGACTCTTGAAGGTTGAAACTCACCTTGCCAAACTCCATTCACTCATTCTCCATGTAATTAGCCCTCCTCTCTTACTCTTTGAAACCCTCCCCTTCACTGTGTTGATAATCAACTCTCCTGGTTCTGGGTCATTTATTTCTAATCATTGGAGTAGGACTGAGAGCCTGCCACATGGACTGGAAATCCATCCCATCTTTGGAGAAAGCAGATTTGGAGATTAGAATTCCTGGGTCCTGTCCATGAAACACCCCTCCACTCTGACTTACATTCCCATTGAAACAAATAAGTCAGACAGACATATTAGAAAATAAAAACAAACAAACAAACAAAAACTGGGCTCCAAAACACGTCTCTCTCTCTCTCTCTTAAATAATATCTAAGTTAAGAGAAAAACTAAACACATGTGGAAAAGGCATAGAATCATAGAATGTTTGTAAAGAAGCATATCTATAGGAACAAATGAATACTGTTTAAAAGATTGATACCTAAGTTAGTAATCTGTTAATACAAAGTATTGAAAAAATTATAATACAAAGTATTTCATAAGAAACTTAGACATTAGTTTATAGAGATATATTTATTGCATAAGAACTGAATAAAACCACCTTTCAGATCCTTTTGTTAAGGGAAACTATTGAGCGGGACAGATTCTAAGAGCCGTCACACAGCATGACAATGTGTGAGGATGGAGAATATAAAGTTTATTCTTAGCTAAGGAAAGCAAACAGAAAAGCCTACAATGACATTGATGATTTGAAACCAGTCAGTTCCAAAACTAATCAGCAGCACCATTTTTTTAATTCAAAAAAAGAAAAAAAAAAGGTTAGGAAGTTGGTGTTAGATGAACAGTATTTTCCAAATTTCAGCAGAAAGCTTGGCAAGGTAGGAGGTATTTCATAGGAAAAGGGGAGCAGAACTCCAATCCAGGCCCTCCACTGAGTTATTATGTTGTTTCTCCAGTCCTTAATTTTCTCATTCACCGAACAGGAGTGCAATACCCATCTGGCTTGCCCTAGACTTGTTTTATGATGAAAATACAATCAGGGACATGGAGGTATTTTGATTATAATATTTCTTGCCAAGTACGTGGGTAGCATCATTTGCCCTTCCTTTCTCTTTCTCCTGCCAGAAAGATAGTATAGCATCGTAGCTAAGAGTCCAGCTCGGTTCTCTGGGATTAAATACTTGCTTTGTCACTTACTAGTTGTGTTATCTTGGGCAAGTTATTACATATCTCTGTTGGTTGTTTCATTATATGTAAAATGGGGTGATCATAATAATGGCGATGTTTCTTCATAGATTTACAGAGATTAAATAAGTTAATGTGTGTAAAATGCATATAATCATGCTGATAGGTGCTTTCTAAATGTTACCTGTAGTGACCTTGATTTCCAATCAGTTTCCCCAATGACCTTCACCTTCATGGAAAACCGATGCCCGCCAGACCTGTCACTGAGACCATGACCACTGTGTTTCACCTTTTCTGACATTTCCCTTGCTGTCCTGGCCATCTGTTCTCCCAACCAGGCCTGCCTCCGCCGGCACAAACAGGTTCGCCGATGAATGTGCCTTTTGGTCCCACCCAGAGCACTCCCCTGCCATGTGACTGCCATCAGCTTTTTGCCCTACAGCTTCTTTACAGGTTTGAACAAAATAAGATCCTGTCCAGGACCTCCTAGCCACTTTTCTTAGAATTACTAGTGCCACTTTTTTTTTTTCCGCTCACTGGATTGCTTCCTGGAGAAATAAGCTTTACGTTTATCCTAAAGGAAGTGGCAATTTCAGCTCTGAGCTCAGCCCCATAATAGAAGGACCACTGAGGAAGGCACACGATGGAAGGGCAGGTAGCTGAGGAAAAGGGGACCGATTTCATTATGATCACACACAGTCTTGTAGCTCCATTACGCTTGTGAATCATTAGCTTATACACAAGTCGTTAAGGGCTTGGAGTGGAACCCATGGAGAGCACATGGACACAGGCCTTTTCATCTACGCTTCAGGGGATTGTTATACAATAGCTATAACAAGTGGGGCTAAGGAATTACTTAGTTCTGGCTCCTTTGAATATCCTCCTTTTGACCTTGCCTACGTCAGGTGACCAGATTCCCTCCCCCTCTGTGTCTCAGGGAAATAGAGGCCAGGACTATTATTACCCGGAAGCACCGAGCATGAATTGGAAAGAGCTGAGCAATGAGCAACAGCCGTGGCTTCAAAAATGAGTAATATGGCAGAAGAGCACCCAGGCCCATTTTGCAAACCTTCCACTAAGAAGTGTCTCTATCAGATGAACCAATTCTTCAGCCTGAGTATTGAGTGGCAACTTCAGGAATTTTGAAAGGCAGTGACAAGGTTAAATTTAAGGAAGTTTAACAAAATAGGAGGATGAAGTTTGTCACGGGATTATTAGTTTTATGTGCCTTGTAAGCTTTACCACAAATTATACGAACAGCAATTGCACAACAGTGTGTACTGTTGCCAACACTGTCTGGGAGTCAGAAGTGTGGGCACAGCTTAGGTGGGTTCTCTGCTTAGGATCTCACAAGGCTGCCGTCAAGGTGTTTGCTGGACTGTGTTCTCATATGAAGGCGCAATTGGAGAGAAATACACTTCCAAGCTTTCTCTAGCAAATTCATTTCTTTGTGGCAGTGGTATTCACGTAAGTTTGCTTCTTTAAATCCAGGCAGAGAAAGAGAATAGGGAAACTCTACCTTATATAATCACATCTATGTGCTCACATACATTCCATCGCTTTTGTCACACTTGAAGCCACAAATCCGACCCATGTTCAAAGTGAAGATATGACACAAGGGCATGACCAGGAGGGGGCAGGGATAATGGGAACCACTTGAAGTCTGTCAAGTCTGCCCAGCTATCTGCCATGCAAGGATTATGGAATTATCCCCCTAGATCTTTAAAAACAGGGGGAATCCAATATGTCCATCAATGAATGAATAGATAAACAAAGTGTGGTCTATATATATAATGGACCATTATTTAGTCTTCAAAAAGAAGAAAATTCTGACACATGTTAAAACTCGGATGAACCTTGAAGTGATAGAAGTCAGATACAATATAATAAATGTCATATGCTTTGACTTATGTATGGTGCCAACAGCAGCAAAGTTCATGGAGACAGAGACTAGAATGCTGCTTTCCAGGAGCTGGAAGAAGGAGAGGGGAGTTTTGTTAGTCACGGTCCTCCAGAGAAACAGAGCCAATAGGATGTGTATACTGAGAAAGAGATTGATTATAAGACACTGACTCATGCGGTTACAGAGACTAGCAAATCTGAGACCTGGGAAAACCAATGATATAGTTCCAATCCAAAGGCTGTCTGCTGGAGAAATTTACTTTTCGGGAGAAGGGCCAGCCTTTTTGTTCTGTTTGGGCTTTCAACTGATTGGATGAGGCCTAGTCACATTATGGAGATAGATATGCTTTACTCACACCATTAAAATATTAACTTCACCCAAAACACACCAGAAGAAACACTCAGAACAATGTCCGACCAAATATCTGGGCACCCTGTAGCCCAGACAAGTTGACACACAAAGCTAACCATCATAGGAGTTATTGTTTAACGAGTACAGAGTTTCAGCTGGAGATGATGAAAACGTTCTGGAGGTGAAGCGGGGTGATGGCTGCCCAGCAGTATGAGTGTACCTCATGCCACTGAACTGTGTACCTAAAAATTGCTACAACAGTAACATCTTCCTAGGTAAGTTTTACCCCCAGACAAACAGAGGAACCACTTGTTTCCATCAGGCTTGAATAGGGAAAGACATAAAAGGCCGCTCTGAGGAGCTGGGTCACCCAGAAAATGGGGACTGTCAAACTCTCTATGTTGAGGTTCCTCAACATGGGCTTCTAGTTTGAGGGAAGTCAGAAAAACACTGAGGAGACCCTGGCTGGGTGTTCGCTACTTCACAGTGGACTTCTGAAATCTTCTAGAGAGCTCATAGTCTCTGCCTTGGGGACCTGAAAAGCCGCTTACTGAGTTATTTCAAGAGATGTTCATACTGGATTTATACTATCTCCGCTGTCACCTATGTGTTTATTTTTTCATTTTTGTTTTTAACTAACTGGCATAATGGAAAGGACTGTGAGCTGAGTTCTTTCTGGCATCTTACAGAAAACAGATATTCAGCAAACCACCTGAACTTTCTGAGCTTCCATTTCACTTCCTCAAAACAGAAGAACTAAGGTAGGTTTCTGTTAAATTTCTTTGTATTAAAAACAAACCCAGTTTATGCTGTCTATGTGTTTATAGTTAAGAATCTCACATATTAACTGTATACTCTTTGCAGAACATTACAATTTTTATGGTGTGCCAGAGTGGTAGGGAAGAATGAATTTTCTTAACATAAAGGGGCTTGTCTTTACTCTTAAAGGGCTTGTAATTTAATTGGCAAGGTGAAATAATGTTAATGGAATTGAAAATCAACACATGCACTGTTAGATATATAAAATGAGGGGAGACAAGAAATTGATGATGGTAATTCTGCCTGTAGATGTTAAGTAGAGAGGATTTTTTAAAGCAAAAAATGAATTGTATTTTAAGGGAGTACAGAGCTCAGAGAGCTAGTCGCTAGGCCTGGACCACTTCCTGTGCCTCCCATGGCGTGCCCTCCCCAGATGGAGGGTGATACCCTCTTGGGCCTCGCTGCCGAAGTTTGGGGCTGGGTATCAGAAGCCTGAGGGACCTCCTCACTTACATGTGGAACCTGAGGAGTGCCATAAATGGAGAAACAAGAAAGTAACAGAAGCTTAGATACATAGAACAGACTGACAGCGCCTGAAAGGAGGGGGCGAACGGAAGGGATGAAAGATGGTAAAGGGGTTAACCAAAGAGCATTTATGTAGAACCCATGGAAAAGGACAAAAATGCGGGGACTGGCTCGCGGTGGGGAGAGGGACTGGCTGGGTGAGGGAGGGGAAGGTGAGAAAAGTGGGGAAAACAGCTCAAACAATATTAAAAAAAACCATGAACACCATTAGAAAAACATACTAAGGACATAACTACGCAATCACAAAATAAAAAATACAAACAGTTAACAGACATAAGAAATATTCAGCCTCTTTAGTAGAAAAAGATATAGACATTTTGTCAAATTGTCAAATATTAAAAGTACCAACACTCAATGTTTGAAATAAACTTTTCCTATGTATTTTTAAAAAAGAAAATTAAAAATTAAAATAAGGATATTTACTTACAACCTAAAAAAAGAAAAGTGAGAGATCTAGCTCAATCTTAAGCCTCCTCTGAATAATAGAATTCTTCCTGGTGCTATGTATGTCTTTGGGTGCTTTAAATATAGTCACATACATCCTTTCGAGACACTTCTTACCAGGACAATCGATAAAGTAAGCCAGTACAAGTAAAGCAGGGAAACTGAGACATAGTTAAGTGGCCAAGCAGTTTACAGCTATCTAGTAAATCACAAACTTCTATCTTCCCTAACCAAGAACACTTAGGAGTAAATGGTTTATACCTCTCCTAACCAGAGGGTAAATAGCTTAAATCATCCTACTCAGAAAGATAGATAACAGAAATTCAATTAGTGCAATTTGTGCCAACCATACACAAGGACGGAGAAGCCTGGCAATAAATCTCTTTTCGGCACATCAGCGTAAAGCTGATGAACATTCTATTGAGATTGGACCCTAAGACCTCCCCTAGAATTCCCACCTTTGGCCTTTGGAAAACAGATAAAAAAAATCTTAAGACAAGTGGCAGCAGGAGCTCCTCCGGTCTGGAGCGCACCACACCTTTCCCTTCTCCCTCTTCTTATCCCCGGGCACATTTCCTTTGCCTTTCTGTCTCCTAAGCTCCACGGGCCCTCCTTTTGCCTCTGTAACATGTTTCTTGAGCTGACCCAATCCAGACAGCTCCCTTCTACTACCTCTGTAATTTTCTAAATAAACTTTTACTTATAATTTGAGTTCCTTACCTCTGATTCTTCCTTCGTCCAACTCGAGAACTGAGGTCCCATCGCTGGTAACATCGTGCCATTTTGCCACTAATACAAGGATGTGACGTGCTCACCAGAAATATGTGTGACGTCCGTTTCAGCAACAAGTGAATTCACATGTCTCACTTTAATCCATCAGAGTATTGATGGAATATGAAATAATTAAGTCACTGTGGGGAATAATAAGGCGTCCTCACCATTGTGCTATCATTTCAGTATTATTAATTCACTATAAAAACAACCTCCTGAGAGTGAATTTATGTGAGAGTCACCATGGTGAAAGTAGAGACGGACCCAATATTGCTTCCTGACCCTCCCAGTCCAGCCAACTGGGATAGGGGTTGACAGATATAGGTAAGTAACACTGATGTGTTACAAGCTAATTTGATTGGAATGTATTTGGACATTCTGAGCTTGTATGTGTGTGTATGTGTGGAACTGTGCCACAGAGTAAAACTTTAAATGGCAGATAAGCTGTTTTTAATTTGGTCTCACATACTCTCTGCAGAAAAAGGGAATACAGTATACAGATCGTCTGTTACAGGGAAAAACAAGCAAATATGGATATTGGAATCAAACTGGTCTAAATGCACACTTTATCACAAATTTAGTGTATCTTACCCACTTGAATTTCGGTTTCCTTCTCTGAAGAGTGGGCACAAATTCCTCTCCTCCAATGCTCATGGAAAGTACAGTTTTTCCTTTCATGAATCACTTAGTGAAATATCCTGAAATACTCTCAGAATCACCCCCTTCCCTGCCTGTAATAGAAATAACTGAAGAATTTGCATCAGCAAACATGAAGCAAAACCTTTCCTTCCTCCTACCAGTGATTGAGTCACTCTGTTAGACAGCAGTAACTATTTAAACACTCCAGCAAGAGCTCACCCATTTTTACTGTGTAGAAGTCCTTGACTGCTTTACTTTCTTGTTCTTGGAATGAATTTGGATATGACTTTTGATGATCTCAAGAGCAAAGCTGTAAAGGACCAACCTGATCAGAAGACAAATGGAGAGAAAGCTAAAGGTACCAGGAGTGGGCATAGGTGTACAGGGGCAAAATCCCAGGATTAGCTTAAACATGTAAATTAACTGAATATGGAATTAGAGAACTAAAACACTTGAGAGTAAAGAATTAATAACATTTACTTAAAAGCAAATTGAATACAGTGGAGACGATGATTATAAAGATGACAATGATGAAGAAGAATGAACTAACTTGGTTTGCATGATGAAGCAGTAGATGACAATGATAACTTTTATTGAACATGTACTATGTTCTATGCTATTCACTTTACATGCCTTATTTCTCGGAATCTTCGCTCCTTGAGAGGAAGACTATTATTATCTCCCTTTGATGGAGGACTAGCTGGGGAGCAGGTTTCACTGAATTACCCATTGCTATGCAGCTAGTAAGGGGTAGAGCTAGGATTGTACCATAGTCTCCCATGTGTCCAGAACCCAGTCCCTCAGATGGTTCAAAAAATGTTGAATGTACCTAGTGTATACCTGATAAATTTTATAATAGTCCTTGAGGCACTGCAAAAACTACATATAGTTTATGAATTATGAATTATGTTTTATGAATTAAAGCAGATAAAATAATTTTCAGTATTGTTTAGCATAATTTTGTTAGATACCATTTTTGAAAAATTATAATTTGATACACACAGTAAGTTAACTGCTTGAGTAAAAATTAATTTATAATCACAAACCCATAGACAACCTAGATAGATTGGCTTTTACCTATATTCATTTTGAGAGAAAGGAATAAAATATAATAAAGGAATAAAAAATAATAAAAATAATATAATGAAGTCATACAAATTTGGATAAGACATTCCAGGTTATGTTTCCATCAACAAAATAAAAATTTCTCTCAATAACAAAAACAAGCGTGAGCATGGAATAATTTAACATTTGAGCTGATGAATGTTACTTGATATCAAAACAGTACTGGCATTTATAGGTAAACCTTTGAGTCAACAGTAGGCATTTGCTCATTCGTTCATTCATTATTCATGTAGTAAATACTGAGTGCCTAACTGTTAGCACAATTATGAAGTAAATTATTTTTTTAGAACTTGTTTAGATAGTCACCTACTATACAAGATTTGATTACTTTCTGATTAGAAAATTGATCGTGGGAATAGGGGTTTGGATGAATGCTCTCTGCCTATCAAAGAGACAAGACAAAGGGCGGACTATAGAAAATGGAAACATGTGCCTCCCCTGTGCTGCTGTGGATCCTGCGGCTTCTAAAAGCCCAGGAGCTTCATCATTCAAGGATGTTGGACATACTTGGCCACCTATAGACTGTACCTTTAATATGTTGACCAAGGGCAATGTTGGTTGGAAGACTGACACAGATATTTGTTCCTAAAGGTAGGATTAGGTAATTATTTGCACAAGACACAATTGTTTTCTATTTCTTCTCTACTAACTTGCCACAGGCAATCTAGGAGCTTAATAATTTTGAATCAATAAATGAGCCACATTACTTTCTGTCAAAATTTCTGTTTTGATTATATCATCTGCAGGGCCTAACAGAAGCACTTTTGAAGCATGACAACTGTGAATACATTTGACCATTGATTGATTTAGATCATTACACGTTCACACTGTATATTTTGTGATATAATGTTCTAAGTCATGTAGCTACTGACAATTGAATTAAATACCTATGTCGCGACCTTAATGTCTGTGTGATCTTAGCAAGTCACTAAATCTTTCAGTTTCCTTATTTGCATGTACAGGATAACATTATCAGTGTCTTATTTGTTTATCTCACAAGATGAGGAATCTAAATATGTTATATGAGATGTTCTCCTGCTGAACCAAAATACCTGTCTTTTTTTTAGGTAGTAGAACATGTAATTAGATATACACACATGTGAGTTACATAATTTATTTGCTTCTAAATTAATGGTGAGTTTTTTTCTTAATGGTCATAGCTCTCGTAAGTATAGGACATAATATTAATATGAGTCAAGTGAGTATTGAAGTTTCATTTCTAGTTTTCTTTTTGCTCAATAATCTCAGTTCCAATCTGTAATTTTAATGGAATAAAAGTCAAATAGCACAAAATTATCTTGTAGTTCTTTAAGATGATATCAGTAAATTAATTGACTAATGTTCATTTGCTTGACATCACACATTCATTTGCGGTATGTTGCTTATAATCCACACTGCTTGTGCTTGTACGTATCTGTGTGTCTACATGCATAGACTTGGTCTACATTAAAAACATCAGATTCTCTATCCTGTGGGTAAAATTGAGCCAATCAGGTTAGACTGAGAGTTTCTTGAAGAGTCATTGTCTGGTGAGTAGACAAAGTATTTGTATAAACTTTAGAATCAGAGACTTAAAGTCAAATATCTGATATTGAATTCTGGATCTTCAATTGTGTCAGCTGTGTGACATTGAGTAAATTACTTAATTTCTTAATTGTCCAGATTTTTCATATGTAATTATGGATAATTAATGATTTGCAGAGTCCTTGGAAGGACTAGAAGTAAGTAATGCAAAGTACCAGGTACAGACAAGATCCGAAGAATGGTGTGATTACTTGCCTCTGTCTTTTTTGTCTTTCTGATTTTGCCCTCTGTTGCTCTAGGGTTTCGTTTTCTTTCTTCCCGGTGCTGGTGCCCTGTGGCTGTGACTCTAGGGACCCTTTGTCTGGGTTTACTGGTGACCATCATAGTGCTGACAATGCAGCGTAAGTGGTGGGGTGATAAAGGGAAAAATGAAAATTTGTAAGCATGGTTTGTGAATTGGTTTCAGAAAGCCCTCAAACCATCTCGAATTACATACATTTTAGGCGAACTGTTTCTAGAATGAGTGGGAAGAAGAATGGGTATATGGTGCTAGTCTCTCAAATTGATTGAGGCATGGAATGAAGATTATGAATCACAGGTTTCTGTTGCAATTAGTTTTCATGACTTCAGAGAGAGCTTAAATAAATCCAGAAATAATGAGGAAGAAAATAATTTGAAGTTAATTGTCCACAAGATCATCCGAGAGACCCCAAAGTAAAAGAAGCCTCATTTAGCTCATGCTGAGTTTTAATAGAGATGATTAAATATTAATTTAATGTTAAGAACAAGAAACAGAGTTGTCACACATAAAACATTTAAAACAAAACATACTTTAAATTTATAGTATGGGCAGACAGGAAAGAAGCTGTTCAGAGGAAAAGAAGTGAAAGAAGGATGAGAGTGGCCAAGAAGGAAAGGAAATGATGCCAATAATCCACCTAATCCACCTGTGTATGTAGGTTGTGGATCTAAGTTATTTTGGCTATCTAGACCCAGGTTATTAAGTCCCTTAAAGTGCTATTTGTGTTTCAATTGTTGTTTAAGGTCATAAACTACTTATTCTTTTCAATTGATAAACTCCAAATTCTTTCCTAATGATTGGGAGGAGAGCCCTTGACTAGTGATGGTGATGGAAAGAATCCTTCTCTGAGGCTCCGATCGCTTTACAACAAGGTTAAATCTGGCCTTCAAGGCATGGAGATTGCTTTGCATTGAACCATCAAGCTTCTAGAACGGAGATACTTGACCCTTAACACTTGTTGCCTGCTTGATTTCACAACCTTTTTTTCATCTCCAGCTTTCTTAAAATGTGCTGTAGCGGAAAAAAAAAAGTTTCAGACTCTTGTGACACAGACACTTAAAATAATTATGTGGGAGGGTGTTTCAAAAATGGAGTGAGCATCATAGTTCTTACAATTAGGAAGTCTGAAAGGGCAGAGAGAGGTCAGAGGAATGAAGACACAAAATACAGTAAATCATTAATGACATTCTTATTAATAGTCACTGAGTCTGAGTCTGGTTGGTGACTGGCTATTTTTAGATTGTCTATATTTTATTCATGCCACTGATACTTATCTCGAGATTTCTTTGAACTTGTGTGTAACTCTCCATAACAAATAAAACCTTGAAAATAATTTTTAACAATTACAGTGCCTGTGAAAGTTCCTGATCTTAAAAAAATATTGCAGGGATATCAAGTAACTTTCAAATCTATAATTTTTGAGTAAATTTAAGTCATTTTCCAGCAATTTAGCTATTGTTAAAATAGATTATTTGATTCAGGTCTTTAATTTCTCCAAAATTCAGTGGAGGGATTTGTATTGGCCATTGGAAATGAAGTTTTAATTCAACTATAATTTAGTATCCCAGGTGTCCAATCTTCTAAAGGAGCAGCAAGCAAACCTTACTCACCAGGAAAATATACTGGAGGGACAGATGTCAGCCCAGAAGCAGGAGGAAAAAGCTTGCCATGAATCACAGAGGGGACTCAAGGAAATGGCTGAAGCACTTGCCCAGGAGCTGGAAGAGAAATCCAAAAAACAAAGGGAACTTCATCAGCAGAACCTGAATCTCCAAGAAGCTCTGAAGAAAGCAGCAAATTTTTCAGGTACAGGTGAGGGAGGGATAAGGAGAGGTATTGGAAGCTAATCTTAACTCTTTTTTTGAATAGCCTCTAGGTACAAAATTGGCATGTTGATATATGTATTATTATTTAAAGAATGTTATAACATCATTTCATAATGTTCTATACCAGAAGTTTCCTAGATCTGTCATCCTCACCCTAATTTATTTCAAAGAATTTATTTGAATAAATTATTTCAAATTCTTAAAATATCTGATTTAATTGAGCACACTTTTGGTGGATTTAAGTTTTGCTTCCTCATAAGAGTTTTCCTTCTTTTTAAAGTTCTAGTTTTGGGATTTTTCTGGAAGAATCCTTCTACCCTTACAGCTTGCCACTGATTTTCATCTCTCTGTGTTCCAATGTATCTTAATCATTGATTTCTTTTCCTAAAGAGTCTCCTTTGTCACCAGAACTCCTACTTCTACATTAGTTTTATTCTATGGCACTATTTCTTAAAGTGTACTACATCATTTTTTTTAAGGTTTTATTTATTTATGTTTAGAGACAGAAGAAAGGAGGGAGGGAGAGAGGGAGAGAAACATCCTGTGTGAGAGAAACATCGATCGGTTGCCTCTTGCACAGCCCCAACTGGGGACCTGGCCCACAACTCAGGCATGCGCTTTGACTGGGAATCGAACCTGAGACCTTTCAGTTCGTAGGCTGGTGTTCAATCCACTGAGCCACACCAGCTGTGGCTGTACTATATCAATTTAAATTGAGTTAATGAAAACAGGCTGGCTTGGAAGTGTTAGGTAGATACTTCAAGTAAAACAAAAACATGAGGGGCCCAGATAGTCAGTTTATATGAGAAGAATTGAATTGACCTCAGCTCTGTAAGGGACTCAGGCTCTAGGAGGCAGGCAGAAATAGTAACACCTATAAGAAGAAGATGATAATGTGAACTCTGAGGTAATTGCAGACATTATCTGATTTATTTAGCCTTTCTGTAATGTGTAATTGTCATGCATATGATTTTAGTCATAAGGAGAGTTAGAGGGTGTGAGATGAAGTATGTTGCTTTCTTGAAGGCATACAGAGTCCTAGGCTAAGCATTAATAACTACCTACCACTAATAAATAGACGTATCTCCAGCCCCTTGCTTGAACGCTCAGGGAACCTCAGCGTGTCATTTCTTTGGATAAACATTATGTAATAACAGTTCACAGATAACCATAGATCCCTTTATTTTATATATAAAAAACTGAAACCCAGATAAGTTAAATAATAATAATGATGATCAGTTATTTTATATAAAATTTTGCAGTTTTTAAATCCCTTTAACATTCGCAAGGTTATTTAAACTTCCAAAATAAGCAGAAATTTATAGACAAACTAATCTTTAGTGAGTGTCATATATTTAATCTCTTTAAGGAGGGAGTTATTGAGGAAATAAAAGAATACCCTATTTCAAAGAAAACTTAAAGGAAGAAGCTACTATATCAAGGATATGAATGTTTATATAAGCAGACATAGCTACATACTAATCAAAGTTTTATTTCGCAGGTGGAACTGTAAACATATTTATGTTTTTTATCAGTTACATGGAACTAAATTTATGTCAGGGCTATGCAGAACCATCTCCCAACGATCCCAGGCATGGATAACTAATTAAAAGTAGTAAGTGGTATGTTGTTCACTGGCAGATAAACTAGATAACGTGCCCCATTCCTTGACAGTGTCAGATAAAGGCTGGTTATAATACCAAACACAGTATTGCCTTTTTGTCAAGCAGACTTCAGAAGATTCTCAAAAAACATTAATAATTAAATACCATATGGAAATAAGTGCCCATTTTCTCAAGCCTGAGACAAATTTTGCCTTTCTGACTAACACGTCTGTGGTCCTCCCCATATACATGACGAGGGTGGAGCTCTGAGAAACCACTACAGGCAGTTTGCTTGAGGTCATCCAGCTGGAAAGACTCTGGGTCTTCACAGTCACAGACGTCACATTTAGCCCCAGAATTAGTGGTGGTTCTCAGGCCTTAGTGTACAAAATTATCGCCCAAGCAGTTTCTTTAAAATGTCAGGTTCACCCCAAGGTTCTATATCAATTGCCTTGAGGGACACTAAAGACTATTTCCTCAACTGATGCCAACTCAGAAGTTAGACAAGTGCTGTGATGTGGGGATCAAGCACACAGACTCTAGATACAGGTTGCCTAGCTTCCAATTCCCATTGCCTCTGTCGAATGGAGAAAATGAATGGAACCTATGCCACAGTGTTGTTATGAGGATTAGATGAGTTAATATATGTAAAGTACTGCCCACAGTTTTTGCATTCGTTAAATAAAAATCATAATTAAATAATAATTGCATACATAATAATTAAAATAAATACAGATTGTTTGAATACCACATTTTGAGATATGTCTTTCTCACTTTGTCATAGCTCAACAAATCTGCTTAGATTGGCTTTTAACCCATAAAAACTGAATACATGGGTGAGCCAAAAGTAGTTTAATAATAATAATAAATAATACAATAATTAATAAATAACAATACAAGAGTAAACTCTGTGCTTCGTGTACTCAAACTGTAAACCTACTTTTTCCCACCCCTGTATATTCTTTCCTTTTACATGAAATGATGAGACCAGGCAAATGGAAAAATACAATAAAAACTTACTTTCATTGCTTTCATCCTGGCCTTTTTATGCCTTTTTTCATTCACTCCCTTCTTCCATTGTTCAGTGCCCTCCTACCGTCTCCTCTCTGATAAAGCCTACTCTTATAAAATTATCTAACGCTTTTATGCCACAATGATAATACAAATTAAAAGGTTGCCTTTCTCATGGATTTTGGCTTTTTTTCATTTTTGGTCATAGCATAGACCAAATTACTCTGTTTCTTATTAAAGAGATTCCAAGTGCTACTGACACAAAGAAGAGATGATGATGATGATGATGATGATGACGATGACGACGACGACGAATGATGGTGGGGGCGGGGGAGAAGGAGGAGAGGAGGAGGATTGGGTGGGTTCTTTAAAATATCCATAAACATATAGACATTGGTATATTTTGTTTATTGCCTAGTCCCTCATTTGGGTTTTCTGGACTCTGTGAGGATTTTGCAACTGAAAACTCCCTGTTTTCTTAAATCTTACTGAAGTTAAGATGCTCACTTTTTATCAACATACTGTTCTCCTTAGAACATCTCTATTCAAAAGAAATATAGTGTTTGCAACATATGCATCATTAAATATCCCTGTAACCACACTTAAACATTAGAAAGAAACAGATGAAATTAAATTTAGTAACATATTTTATTTAACCCAATATATTTGAAACATTTTTTCAGCACTAATTAATATAAAAATTACTAATGGGATATTTTACCTTTTTTTCATCCTAAGTTTTCAGAATCATGCACGTGTTTCTTACTCACAGCACCTCCTCCTGCAGACTGGCCTCAACTTAAGTACTCGAGAACCACATAGGAGCTACTACACATAGAGCATGAGTCTTAAATTGGGAGGCATGGTATTTAAGCCTAAATTCATTATTCAAAGACATGAAGTTTTAAAATACATAAGTACATTTTTTAAAACAACAGAATGACTATTAAGTACTAATCTCCCCAACTTTCGCTTCCATTTTTCCAAACTTAACTTTAAAAAAATAGATCAGATTCTAAAATTACATCCCAGCCCAAGCCTTGTTTCTTAACAGCCTTGCTTTCTAGTTTAGGTTAATAAAATCAAAATACTTTTTCTTTTACTCAAAAAAAATGGAGAAATAATGACTCTATGGCTATTGAGGTATTTGCAGAATCTGGGTATAAATCTACTTAAGGAGACATGGTATGCGTGTGAGAATCCTGAAGGGAGATTTTATTTAAGAATTACAGAAATATTTTTTATTCAGGCATAACTCACTGATTAGATATTTCACGTTTCCTAGGTCCTTGTCCCCAAGACTGGCTCTGGCATGAAGAAAACTGCTACCTATTTTCCTCTGACCCATTTAATTGGGAAAAAAGCCAGGAGAACTGCTTATCTTTGGATGCCCAGATGCTGAAAATTAATAGCACACATGATCTGGTGAGTTTTTATGGATATAGGTTGGGCTGCTGTGTTGGCTGAGAGGGAAATAAATCAGGTTTAGGCCCTATGTGGAAGAGTCTTTGTCTGAGAGTCAGAATACCTGCTTATTGCCTAGCCTAGCCTAGCCACGAATTCCATATGTGACCTTTGATGGACAGTTATGGAGTATCTCTATGCTTTAGTAAACATTTCTGTGAAACCATCAAGAGGATGTCAAAGATCTCTTTTGGTTCTTTAGTTTTGTGAATCTGTAAAACAACCATGCTGACTCCAACATCAACTCAGAAATGTTGCTTCCCACAGGTATTCATCAAGCAAGCTAGTGCCCATTCCAATTTCCCATTCTGGACGGGGTTGTCTCGCAGGAAAGCAAGCTACGCATGGCTCTGGGAGGATGGTTCTCCTTTGAGGCCACACGTGTAAGTTTCCTATTCTTCGTCAAACCTACGAGCGAAGTTACTACAGCATTCTGAGCAATGTGCTCTTCTTACCAGAGAGAAGCTTGGGGAATTTCTGAGAGTCTCTTTCCTCACCCCTCTCAGACAGGGATTTGGCCTTGTCTGGAGCTCTCCACAGTTGTTAGATTTGAAACTTTGAGACAAGGCTAAAGTCCTGACACAAGGTGGCAGTAATCCACTTTTCTTTTCTTTCTTTGTATCTTTTTTTTTTCTTTTTTGTCCCCGCCTACAGGTTTAGACTCCAGGGAGCTGTTTCCCAGAAGCATCCTTCAGACACTTGTGCCTATATACAAAGGGGAGTTGTTTTTGCTGACAACTGCATTTTAATTGCATACAGTATATGTCAGAAGAAGGCAACTCTATTGAGAGCACAGTGAATTTGAAGGCTCCGGAAGAAACGGAGGGGCAGATCTTTGAACTCTCTTCTGGAATTTAAGCTATTCTTCCTCACCTGGTGCAAATCATGGGTGCCCTGAGAACAGGTGTTAGGTGGCTGTAGAGCTTCTTAGCAGAAAGTGGGGCCCCAGCCTGACACTTTTACATCAAAACTTTTGATTCTATCTCTGTCTACATTTTTTTTTTTAACCTAGCCTGTCTAAAGCTTCCCATGCAGACTTCGGTTCTTCTTCCCTTGTTTATTTTAAAGCTTTGCTCCTCTCCAAGTCTTGGGAACCCTTTCTACCTCAGTGCCATCTTCCCCTTACCCTTCTAAAAATGCATAGAAGATAGAAAAGGGAGGAGATACCCAACTGCAAAAGAGGGCAGGAAAGAGGAAGCATGCAAGGGAAACAGAGCACATGAAGAAGTAGAAAAAATGAAAGACCATACTGCAATCAAGAAACGTTTTCAACGTTAAAAGCTACCGCCTATTGGTCTTTGAAATCATTATCTCTCTCCAGACTCTCCACTCACACACACACACACACACTCTCTCTCTCTCTCTCTCACACACACACACACACACACACACACATCCATACCTTTACATTTTGGTGCAATTGGGATGTCCCAGGAAATAATTAGAAATTGGATGGTCTTTTCTGTGAACTAGTTTACAATTAAGTAGCAATTCCTGAATCAGCTATTTTCTTCATCTTTATCAAAGGACAGCTTACTGCCTTTAATTCTTCCAGAGAGTATTTGTTAGATTCATGGGGTGGGTGGCCCAGAGGGAAAAATTGTTAATTTTCCCCCCTAAAGTACATAACTTTTATAGATAAATTCTTCTCAATCTGTTTCACTGGGCTGTAGTGCGGAAACATACAGGACCAAAAAATACTGACACTCAGTTCTGGAACAAACTGAGTCAGGTATAGAAATATCATTGAATAGAAACATATGGAATTAGAAATATTTCTTCTATTTTCAGTGCACATATTTAAAGTGCACACTCAATAAGCTTTCACACATGAAAACGTGTTCCCTTGAAATCATCACTATCATCAAGATGGTGAGCATATCCGTCATCCCCCAAATTTTCATCATGATCCTCAACACCTCCTCCCCAGGCAACTGCCAATCTGCTTTCAGATTGAATTTTGTACTGTATTATGTGAATGAAATCGTACAGAATGCTTTCTTTTTTGCCTAGCTACTTTTACTTAGCATAACTATTTTGAGATTCATCTATCTTGCTATTTGTATCAATTTTTCATTTCTTTTAAATGTTGAGTATTATTCTTCTGTGTGAATAGACCACAATTTGTTTATCCATTTACCTGTTGATACCATTCAGGTTCTTGAAAAGAACTATTAGAAATAAAGGTGCTATTGAAATTTATGTACAAGTGTTTGTATGAACAGGGTTTCTCTTCTCTTGAGTAAATATTTAAGAGTGTAATGCCTGGATCATACAGTAGGTGTATGTTTAGCTACTTAAGAAACTGCCACACTGTTTTCCAAAGTTGTATCATTTTACATTCCTACTAGCAGTGTACAGATGCTCCAGTTCCACTAATTATTGTCTATACTTGGTTTGATCAGTCTTGTAATTTTAACCATTCTGATAGGTATGCAGTGGCATATCATCATAGCTTTAATTTGCATTTCCTAAATGGAGAGTGATTTTGAGCATCTTTTCATGTGCTTGTTTATTATCCGTACATTTTCTTGGATATAGTCACCTACAAATTTGTTGAAAATTTTTATTTCAGTTATTTGTTTTCTTATATATTGAGTCTTGAAAACTCTTTCTGTTCTAGATAAAAGTGCTTTATCAGATATTGTTTTGATAATATATTTTCAGTTTATGACTTTTTTGTTCTCTGAACAGAGTTCTCAAAAAAGTAGAAGTTTCAAATTTTAATAAAGTCCATTTTTCTGTTTCTACTGGTTTTTCTAAAAGTTTGTTGCCTAACTTAGCATCACAGAAATTTTCTCTTATGTTTTCTTCTAGAAACTTTATTTTATTTTTTTCTTTAAAGATTTTATTTATTTTTTAGAGAGAGGGAGAGGGAGGGAGAAAGAGAGGGAGAGAAACATTGATGTGTGAGAGAAACATTGATTGGTTGCCTCTTGCATGCCCCCAAGCAGGGACCTGGCCCACAGCCCAGGTATATGCCTTGGCTGGGAACTGAGCTGGTGACCTTTTGGTTCACAGGACAGCACTCAACCCCCTGAGCCACACCAGCCAGGGCTTCTTGTAGAAATTTTATAGTTTCAGATTTTACATAGAAACCTGTGACTAATTTTGGGTTAATTTGTGAGTTATGTATCAAAGTTCTTGGGTTTTTTTTTTCTCTTATGGATAGTCAATTATTTTAGCAACATTTGCTGAAAAGACTATTTGTTTTTTACTACATTGTCTTTGCATTTTGTCAACAATCAGTTATCTGTATATGCATGTGTCTCTTTCTGGACTTGGTTCTGTCCCACTGATCTACTTCTATGTTTGTATACTACCATGCTATTTTGAATACAGTAGTTTTATAATATATCTTGAAATAACATAGTGATGGTCCAACTTTTTTTTAAACTTCTTTTGACTTATCTATGTTTCTGAATTTCTTTGTAAATTTTTGAATTTCCAAGTTTCTAAAAAATAGCTTTAGAAATTTTGAATATAATTTCATTAAATCTATAGACGAATTTGGGGAATATTGAAATCTCAAAAATATTTATTTGTTAAACTCATGAAAAAAATGTATCTCTCCATTTATTTTAGTGTCCTTTGATTTGCCTAAGCACTGTTTGGTAATATTGTCTGAGCAGATATTTCATATATTTTGCTAGATACTCATTGTATATTTCATATTTTTGATACTACTATTGATGATCTTGTTATACTTTGTAACTTTAATTTCTGTTTCTAGCATATGAAATTACAATAGGATTTTAATTATTAATGTTCTGAAACTTCATAAACTCACTTATTTCTTCTAGTAATATTGTTGTGGATTTCTTGGATTTTCTACATATACAGTCATGTCACCTGCTAATAAAAACACTTTCATTTCTTTCCAACTTGGATGCTTTTTATTTCATTTCTTTTCATCTTGTAATAGACTAGAACCTCCAGTCCAATGTTGAATAAAAATGGTGAAAGTGTACATCCTTATTTTGTTTTTGATTTTGGGAAGAAATCATTCAATGTTGCACTATTGAGTACGGTGTTAACTGCATACTTTTCATAGATGCCCCTTATCAGTTTGAGGAAGTTCCCTTTTATCCCTAGAATGCTGAGAAATTTTATCAGGAATGGGTGTTGATTTTGTCTAACACTTCTACATCTACTGAGATAATCATTTAGTTTTTCTATTCTTTCAGTATTTTAATGTGAAGAATTACATTGATTAGTTATAGAAGGTTAAACCAACCTTGGTTTCTTGTGATGTATGAGTAAATAAATAAGTGGATTAAATCTGTACAAACTTGGCTTAGGATTTTTTCAACTATGTTCATAAAGGATGTTGATAAAGAGGGTGGGGGAAAAGTAGTTTATAATTGTGAATATGTAAAACACAGAGTTTATTCTTATATTATTATTTATTAATATTTTCAACATGAACAACTAATTTTCTTGTATTGGCTTTGATTTATTGTTCAGAGAAGTTATTTTTCTATGTCAATTTTCTGGAGGATTTTATGTAGAACTGGTACTATTTGCTTATTAAATATTTGATACAATTGACCACTGAAGTCATCTGGGCATAGGTTTTCTTTGTTATAAGATTTTAAACTACATATTCAATTTCTTTAATACATGTAGTGATTCCTTCTTGAGTAAGATATAGTGGTTAGTGTTTTTTAAGGATTTTGTCCATTTCATGTAAGATATTTATTGGTATAACATAAAAAATTTTTTTCTTATTATTTTAGTATCTCTAAAATCTGTAGTGATGCCACTTCTCTCATTCCTGACATTGTTAATTTGTAAAAAATAATAATTTTTTTATTCTTGAAGAAGCTTTTGGTTTTATTGGATTACTTTTACTATTACTTTTTTGTTTTCTACTTTATTAATTTCTACTCAATTTTTATTGTTTTTTCTACATAATTATGTTTCAATTTGGTATTCTTTTTTTAGTTTTTTTAAAAATATGGAAGCTGAGTTTATTGTTTTAAGATCATTCTTCCTTTCAAATACAGCTATGTAGTGTTATAATTCCCCTGAAATACTGCTTTACTGGTAGGCAACAGACTTCGTGATATGTTGTTTTTTCATATTCATTCAACTAAAATACTTTCTGATTTTTCTTTTTAATTTCCTCTTTGATCCATTGGCTGTTTGAAAGTGCGTTATTTAGTTTCTATATATTTGGGGATTTTTTTCAGAGATCATTATATAATCAGTTTACAATTTATTTCTATTATGAGTAGCAAACATACTTTTTATGACTAGAATCTTTAAATTTAATGGTAAATTTTCTATGTGCACTTAAAGAGAATTGTTATTCTGCTGTTGCTAAGGAGCGTATTCTAAAAGCATTACATCAGATGAAGATAGCTGATAACTTGGTTCACGTCTACTACAACCTGATTTTTTGCCTATTATTCTAACAACTATTGAAAGAAGAGTATCTAAACCTCTAACTATAATTATCGTTTTGTGTGTTTTTCTTGAAGTTTTATCAGTTTTGCGTTGCTTATGTTGACGCTCTAATAACAGAGACATAACTATTATGGATTGTTAGCCTCTCTGATAAGCCATGCCCTATATCATTAACGTCTATATCTCTGATTTGCCCTGAACTCTGTTTGAGTGAAATTAGCATAGGCACTGCTGCTTTTCTCTGATTAATGTTAACATGGTATATCCTTTCCATCTTTTTAGTTTTAAACTATTTTTTGTCTTTATGCTTAGGTGTTCCTTCTAAGTGCCATATAGTCATCTTGCTATTTTATGTAATTTGATAATTTCTGGCTTTAGTTTGAATGATTAAGCCATATGCATTTAATGTAATTTTTATATAATTAGGTGTCTATTATATTTATATTTGTTTTCATTTTGTCTGAACACATCTGTGTTCTCTATTTCTCTTTCATTGCTTTTTTGTATTCATTAATTATTATTTACTATCCCACTTTTATTTCACCATTGGTTTATTAGCTATGACCTTTTGTTTTGTTATTTTAGTAGTTGTTTCAGAATTTATATTGTACCTGTACATCATAACTTATTGTATATGATCTCATATACCAGAATATAACCTTATAACAGTATACTTCCATTTCTCTTCTCTCAACTTTCATGCTAATATTGCCATACATTTTATATTTATATATGTCATAAACACCAAAATAGATAGTTATTATTTTTCCTTTATCAGTAAATAATCTTTGTAAAATATTTAAAGAATAACAAAAAAATTACATACCCATTTAGTTACTGTCTCTGGTGCTCTTTATCATTTTTCTAGACCCAAAGTATCATCATGTGACATTTTCATTTTCCTTAAAGGAGTTTATCATTTCCTGTTGTGCATGTCTGTTTGTGGGGAATTCTTCTTGCTCTTTCACCAAGTTTGAAAAGATTTAAGCCACTAAGCTATTATCTCTTTAAATGTTTTTTTCTGTCCTCCCTGCTCTTACTCCTGGCAACCCACACCCTGTGAAGGGACTCCAGTTCCATGTGCGTTAGGCTGCAGGAGTTATCCCACAGCATGCTAATGCTTCGTGCTTTCTTCTTCCCTCCTTCCTTTAATTCCTTTCTTTTAAAAATTATTTTCTCTCATTGTTTTATTTTGGATAGTTTCTATTGTTACATCTTCAAGCCTATTAAGTCTCTGTAGATGTCTAATCTATCATTTATACCACACAGTACATTTTTTAACCTCACAATTTTTAGTGTTTATCTCTCTAGAAGGGTGCTTTTTAAAAATTTCTTTTCGTCTCTATGTAGCTTTTAAAATATAAGGCTGTGTTAGGATAGTATTAACCATTTTAGTGTTCATACCTTTTAATTCTAACTTATGAATTGGTTTTATTTTTTTACCTTATGACCTCATAGGGCCATGTTTTTCTGACTCTGTATGCTTGTTAATCTTTGGTTGAAATACAGACATGGCTAATTTTACGTAGGTCGATGCTAGCTTTTATTATGTTTCTATAAATATGCCTGAGTTTTACTGTGAGATATTTTTAAGTTACGTAGAAACAGGGTGATGCTCCTGGCTATTGCTTTTATGATTGTCGGTGCCAAGAAATTCTCAGGCTTGGGTTATTCAATCCACACTATGAAGGGAAGATTTCTGAGTGTTCTATCCAATACTCTGTAAACTATGATCTTTTCCAGCATTGCTGAAGGGAAGGGGCACTATTCTCTGATCTGTGCGAACAGTAGGTATTAATTCCTTTATTCCTTTTGTATGGTTCTTTCCACAGTCCCTCTGATGGTTCCTCACAGTGATGTTCTGATCTGTACCTTATTGATTCCTCACGGAAGACCCTCTGCAGATCTCTGGGGTTCTCTGTCTATGCAGCTCATGTCCTCTCTTTTGTATTTTCCTCTGAACTCTTGCTGCCTTTGTCTTTCTCAATTCAGGTGCTTTCCACTATGCTTCTCAGTTCCCCTTCCTTGTGTGTGGCAGGCAAACTGTGTAAACATGGTCAGCTGGGCAACTGTAGAGCTCACCTTCTCTGTTTTCCATCTCTCACAAATCACTGTTTTTTTCCCCCCTCATACCTGGTGTTTTTTTTTTAAAGTAGTTTTTGCTTTATAAATTTTACCTATTTCTGTTTATTTGGTTGTACCAAGTAGAAAGGAATAACAAAGGTAAGTCTTTGTTATTCCACTTTGGTTCTGAGCAAAAGTCCAGGAGAAGGATTTTGTAATTGTGTACTTATATTTCTCTTTCTGTTGTAGTTACTGGTATCTCTGAACAAAGACACGTTGAGCTGGAAAAAATATTAGCTCAAGACCAGAAGATGAATTTTTTGCCCCTGTGTCCGGTATAGTTTCTGTTTCAAAGTTGATGACAGAGCTATTTTCTGTAGTCGAGCTGATAGTGCCTATGAGTCATCGTTCAACCATCCTTCCTGTTTCTGCCTCCAGTGCTTATAGATAGATATTAGTGACTCATCTTCCCAAACCTTAGGTTCAGAGGTAGTTACCCTAATCTGATCAATCTTAGGGATTTTTTTTCTCTCTCTTAGTTTATCTGCTGCTTGTTTATCCCAGTCACATAAATCTTATTATCTTTGTTATTGCTTAAATCAAGGCTACAACTATAGCTTTTGAGCTGTAGTCTAGTTATGTGTGCCCTGAAAGCTAAGACTGTTTTTCACATATTAAAGTGTTATTTAAAAAAACATGCAATAGAGATTGTAGGTTATCCACATTCTAAAAATATTTACTCTGTCATCTTTTGCAAAAAATCTAAAAATATTTACTCTCTTGCCCTTTGCAAAAAAAAAAAAAAAGTTTGCTGACCCCTGATATAAATAACTTATTGTTTATGCATGTTTATTTCTCATTAAAGAAATTTGCAAGGACTCTGAATTTGGACTACCTTAGTTTGAATCTCAGTTTATTAATTTCTGTTATCTAAGTCAAATTACTTAACATCTTATTACCTGTCTTTTCTTAATTAAATGATAGGGATAACACTAGTAACTTATAGATCCTAATATCCTATGCACTAGTTCATAGATTTTTGAGGATTTAATGGATAATGTTCACATTAAACCTCAAATAGTGCCTAGGGTTTGGTAGGAGTTCAAAAAATATTAGCTATTTATGTTATTAGTTAATTTTTCCCTGTCTTTATAAGGTCCTCCAAGTGTTTCTGTTTTTGATAGTAAGCTCTTAACCTCTTACAGAAAATTGACCAAATAACTGAGAAACTTTCTTGACTTAGGTTTAATTGTGTTTATCAACGTTGCTTGGAATCTGTTGGTGTCCTTATTAAAACAGCGTATGGTGGAACTACCCTAACCTGGTGTTTATTTTCTTAGCCAAAGAAAGTGTTGTTCAGCCTTTCTTCAGTTTCTTCTTTGTAGAGATTTTCCGAGTTTATTAGAGATCAGTATTTGGGTCAGTATGGGAACAGATGGTATATCAATGAATATTGTTTTAAATATTGATTTACCTTAGAGTATTTCACAGACTTAGGCTGTTCTGATTTGGACACTTGAGCAGAATATGTATGCTTACTGTTCAGGTTTTTAAATCTTAACAAGCAAAATGAGAAAATTTAAAATATCTGATCTTTATATCATAATATCTCCAAGTATATCTTTTTGGTACCTACAAATACTTACAAAGTCCTCCCAACCTCTGTCTCTCCATGATCATTCATCCTTATCACATGGTGCACAAGGCATTAACACGTGAAAGATGCCTTGAACCAGAAATTGATGGACCACTAGGTTTCCAAGAGCAATTTTTAATTTTTTTTAAAGGGAGAGGAATAAGTGGTTATAAGTATTTGTGCAGTTGAGTAACTCAGAATTCTAAGTAGGAGTATTAAACATTTGACTTGTATCTGGACCATAATCAAATCAAAGTGGCTTTGAAATTATTAAATTGGTCCTTGTTTAGTGCACATTTAAATTTATTCATCCCTGTTATACTCCAGTGAACAGTCACATGCCTCAGTTTTTCCTAGTTCTTTTACTTCATTAAGAGCAGAGACAACAGATAATTTATAATTCTATTCTTAGAGAATGAAAAATTCAATATTAATATAAATAATTTAAGTTCAGTAAAGCATCCTATAAGACTGACAGCAGGAATCTACCTCAATAGATTCAGAAACATCAAATCATCTGCCTTTGCTAAGCTCTTTTCTGAGATATGCTGAGATAGCACCAGATTTTTAATTTATTTACAATAAACCCAGACATTTAAAAAAATTAAATGAGCAATTTTTTTCCCTAAATATTGTGCCCATCTTATTAAACATGAGTGTTACATATTGAAAATGATGTGGGATGACTAATACATAATTTTTAAATACCTGATTATAGTCGTGAGTGGCATAATGATGTTTCAGCCAACCACAATCCACATATATCACGGGGGTCCCAGATTATCATGAATTGAAAAATTCCTGCCTAGTGACATCACAGCCATCATAATGCTGTAGTGCAATGTATTACTCATGTGTTTGTGGTGATACTGGTGTAAACAAACCTGCTGTGCTGCCAGTTGTATGAAAGCACATACAACTATATATGTAGCACCTAATACTTTATAATGATAATAAACAACTATGTCACTGGTTTATGTATTTACTATACAATATTTTGAATCATTATTTTAGGGTGAACTTGTTCTACTTACAAAAGAAGTTTGCTGCCAAAAGGTAGGACATGTGACGTTGGCAGCAACCCAATATATCTGGTGTTTACCGTGTCTCCTGATTGCATCATTGTCTCTTGCGCTTAATGTAATCTTGTATTGTTTTGTTTATTGTGGCCCTTAAGCCTACAAAATTCTCTGCTGATCTTGCCAGGAAGAGGCTATGTCAAGTGTTGATCTGAAGACAAAATTAAGGTTCTAAGGACTACGAAAGTGGAAAATCTGTGATGGTTACTGCTCACCAGTCACGCATTTCACCGTCTCTATGATCTTGAAGGGCATGAGCAAAGTGAGAGACACTCTTAAAACATCATCTTGCCTAAAGGCAATGAGACCTAAAAAAAAAGAAATCGAGAAGGGCCAATATCAGACATGGAGAAACTTCTAATGACCTGGATTAAAGACCAGATACGGAAGTGTATCCCTGTTAGCACCGTGACGATCACAGCCAAAGCAAAAAGTTTGTGTCATTGAAAGAAAAGACTGGACCCACCTACAATGTTTAATCACTTGCTAGCTCTGGGTTATTTAAAAAATTTAAGAATCATTATTTATTATGTAATGGATGAAATGTCCCTATTCTGGAAACAGATGCCTAAAAGGAGTTTCATCTATAAAGGTATTAAGTCAAGGCCAAAGGCTTCAAGGTTTCAAGGCTCTCAAGGACAGGATGACTTTGTTGCTTGGATGTAATGTTGCAGGCTACAAATTGAAACTCTTGTGAATTGTCACAGTGAGAGCCCCAGGACTTCAAAGATATTAATAAGCACACATTGCCAGTGTACTACAGGAGCAATAAGTCCTAGATGGCCTGTCACAAGTGTAGGTTCATGATATAGTCTTTCTTATAAGTCAGCCAGCTAGTTGCCTGCTGGGCAGCCCGGCCCCAAGGAACAGACAAGGGTCACACACAGTAATTATGCTATTCACTCAGTTTTATTGAATGAAGGTTCACTCAAAGTAGAATATCAGCATACATTAATATCCTACTCACACTCTAACAATCTAAGAGAAATATAACACACACACACACACACGCGCAGAGCAATCAAAGGGGATAACGAACCTGAGTCCCAGAGTCTTAGCCTGCAGGTCCAGGAGACAACATCATAAGCAAGGGAGTTGTCAGCGTCTTGCAAGGAAGGATCTCCGCAGCCAGGTGGGCAGCAGGGCAGACAAAGTCCTCAGTCCATCAGGGCAGAGCCTCCGACAGCCAATTCCAAGCGAGATGAGCATGGCATGGAGCAGCACTCTGGTGTGTGGAGCTCTGCTGCCTCAGCAGTGGTCTGGAGCCTGCCTCAGTTATACCTTGAAAGTGGTGTACTCCACCGTTCTGGGTCTTTCTGATAAATGTCTTGGTACCCCTGATGCCAAGTATGGGATTTGTCCAGGAGCCTATCTATGGGCGGTCCCACTCTGCAGACATGGTTCCTCTGACCACATGTGTGGATATCTTAGGTGTGTCTCCATGCCAGTTGTGTCTGCTTTGACTTTGCTAGTTTCCCTCTTGAACAAAAGTGTCATGGCTGACTGACAGGCATTTTGATTGACATGAGTGACTCCATGTTGTTTTACATACTTTATGTAGCCTTGACCAGGTCAATGCCATTTTATTGGTCCTGCTCTCCACATGGCCCAGCTCCTCTTCTAAGATGCCCTTTTGAATCGCTATGCCAGTGAAATGAAGTATTGTTTAGAAAAACACATACTTTTTAAGATTAAGCTTATTGTTGATAACATCCCTGGAATCTTGCTTTTACTGGTGATCTTCATCTCAATTTCAAAATGGTATTTCTCCTTTTAAATACTATGTCTTTGATCCAACCAATGAATCAAGGAGTTGTAGCAACATTTAAGACCTATATTCTGAGGATGCCCTTTGTCTAGGATTTTGTTGCTACTAAGAAAGACACGGAGAAGACACTGATGTAATTCTGGAATGATTACATCTATGACTGCATCAAGAACCTTGTGTGGACTTGAGGAAATGTCAGCAAGAAGTGTGTGAATGATACCTGGAAAAAGACATGCAAGAAGTTCTGCTATGACTTCAAAGAATTTGCCAAAGATGAAGAAGTTACAAAAATCAAAAAAGTCTGTGACTGAGATGGCAAAAAACTTTAAGCCCTGGTGTGCATGAGAATGACATTGAGGAGCTCCAAGAGATATTTCCTGAGGAACTGCCTAATAAAAAGTTGTTGGAACCAGAACAAGAATGCATAGCCAAAGAAGCAAGAGAAAAGAAAACTGCAAGAGAAGACCCCCCCAAAACAATTTACAGTGAAGGGTTTAGTGGAAGCTTTTGTAGACCTCAATGAGCTCCTTAAAAGGCTTTAAAACATGAACTCCAACATCAAAAGGTGTCCACTATTAGAGAGCAATGTTCAGGGTAAATTATCTGCTTATAAGCAAAACTATGATTAAAAAAAAAAAGAAAACAAACAACAACCACGGACATATTTCTGAAAAGAGTGACACCCCCTCAAGAGGGGTCTTGGGCAAGCCCATCAGGAGGTGTTCCAGAAGAAGGCATTGTATTGTCATCCTCGGGGATGGTAGCTGAAGACCTTCCATGGTGATAAGATGCAGAGGTGGAAGACAGTGATATGATGACCCTAACCCTGAGTAAGTCTGAGCTAATTCGTATGTTTGTTTCTTAGTTTTAACCAAAAAGTTAAAAAGTTAAAAAAATTAGCTAACAATAGAAAAAAGCTTAGAGAATAAAGATATAAAGAAAGAAAATAATTTTGTATAGCTATACATCACGTTTGTGTTTTAAGCTAAGTGTTATTGCAAAAGTCAAAAACTTAAAAAAATTAATAAGTTGGGTTGAAGGGGTCTAAGGGGAATAAATGGTAATAGAAAAATATAATAAAGGTTACATATTAAAAAAAGAAAAAATCGATAAGTTTTTACAGTAAAAATTTACAGTAAGTTGAGGTTATTACTGAAGAAATGAAAATAATTTTAATAAATGCAGTGTAGCCTAAGTGTACTGTATTTTCATAAGGTCTACACGGACGTACAGCAATGCCCGAGGCCTTCACACTCCCTCAGTGCTCACTGACTCACCCAGGGCGACCTCTGGTCCTGCGAGTTTCATTTATGGTAAGTGCCCTGTACAAGTGTACCTTTTTCTCTGTCTTTTATACCATATTTTTATTGTACCTTTTCTAAGTTTAGGATGTTCAGATACATAAGTGCCTAACATTGTGTTGTAATTTCCTATAGTATTTAGTAGGGTGACATGCTGTAGAGCCTTGTAGCCTAGGAGGGATAGGCAATACCATACAGCCCAGGCATGTAGTAAGTTAGACCATCTGGGTTTGTGTAAGTGCGCCCTGTGATGTTCACATGACAAAGTCACCTAATGAAGCATTTCTCAGAACATATCCCCATTGTTAAGTGACATGCCACTGTATATACTTCAGTAACTTAAGTACCAAAATAATAGATCAGGATGTTTGGGTTTCTCCAAGTTATTTTAGTTTACTTTGAGAAAGAGATGTGTAATAGAAATTTTTTGTACTTATTTATTTGGTTCATTCATTCATATAAGGACTCTCTATCAAATTTCTTCTTTCTTTAGTGCTAACAAGGTAGGCAGTAATAATTAAACATGGTCCCTATTCTCATGGTGCTTACAGCCCTGTGTGGAGGAAGGAAATAAACAATTAAATTAAAATATCTATATTTGTACCATTTTATTCATTTATTTAATTCATGCAAATTCTACTCTAGATGCTGAGAATTAGTAGTAAAAAGATTATTCCTGTCCTCTGAAACTTATGATATGGTGGCAGAAATTAAAAATAAAATAGACAGATGTGGTAATTATCAAAGGAATCCAATGACTGCTCATAACAGGATACCTCCTAACAACCACAGTTCCCTAGAGATGAAGAAATAGAGATGCCTTTAAGCAGAGTGAAAGTCACATTTTTACTATCAGTCAGGTCCAGCCTACAGGCATTCTTCAGTTTTACTCACAAGTGAATAAAGCAGATTAACTTCCTCTAACTTGCCTTGAAATTTCTAATACAAAGCAGCAGATGGAGCCATCACCTAATTCACTCCTACTTGATTTTGCTAAATCTTTCTGATTACTTTATACTGACTTAGATCACACAACACAGAGAATCTACTTTCATCTTAGTTATACTGTACCTCTTTTATTTTCCATCCACGTATTGCAACAGAGATTTAAGACCCATCATCATTTTACTGGTGGGGAAACACGCATGGAAAATTAAACAACACATCTCAAGTCACTCGGTCAATCACAGATAGAATCAGAAACAAGGCAACATGATGCGTTTCTTAGACAGAACGTGGACTTTGAATTTAGAAATTCTGTCAGTAATGTGCATATTTTTCCCTTATGCAATTAAGTTGCCTTATCTTGGGTTGTTTCCCCTCTTTAAAAAGAAATGGAACATACCAGATGAATACCTCCTAAATATTCTGTGGGTTCAATTTTTTACCCCTAAACAAAATTATGTATGAAATTGCCACATATAAAAGAAACAAAATCAGAGATGTTCTAGTGGTATGAATACTGGGACATTCTAGAGACTTCTCTGGCTTGTTTTGCACCACATTTTACTGTATTTTTCTTCCTATCATAAATGATTCTGAGTTTAAGGGTATAGGAAAAAAATATGTATATATAGCCAATATATTCAGCCAAAACATGGATTGCCAAAATGGTAACAAAAGCAAGTGGAAAGGAGAAAGAAGAACCACTATAGGTGGAAGACAGGGACAATTTCACATGTAACTTAAAGCAAACAAAGAAATATACAAAAAACCTTCTCACTTCAGAATAACACGAACCATTCTTAGTTTTCCAAAGGCAATTTAAAGACAACTTGATAAAGTATAGCATAGGAGATATAGCCAGTAATACTACAAAAACTATGTATAGTGCCAGGTGGGTATCAGAAATATCAGGGAGAACACTTTGTAAAGTATACGATTGTTTAGCCACTATACTGTACACCTGAAACTTATACAAAATATTACTGAATGTAAAAAAGTATGAATAAATACATACATATATACATACATACAACTTGGTTGTGATTTGGGACTGAAGATTGGAATTACCTATACTTTATTTCTTAGTTCATAAGAAATAGAATAGTTTGTTTTCCGGTCCACTTCTCCCATGAGACAGGACTATTGAGGTACTATGAGAGACATAATACCAACAGAGGTAGAATGCTTGTCCTTTTGTTTAATTTATAAACTAAATCAGACAATAGAATTCAGTAATTTCAGGACATAATACATGAAGGTATTTATGTATATTCTGTACATATATTATTACTTTTAAAGTATTTTATTTACTTCTACATATTCTTTTATACATCAGCCCAACATATATTTATTGATAAACTACAATGAATCAGGAGTTAGTCTAGGTTTTTGGAAACTATCAGTGACCAAGGTAAGTGAGGTTTTAAATTCATGGAGCTTGCAAACATGGGGACAGGTGAGT
Organism: Mormoops blainvillei; assembly: GCA_004026545.1. Classification (NCBI taxonomy): domain Eukaryota; kingdom Metazoa; phylum Chordata; class Mammalia; order Chiroptera; family Mormoopidae; genus Mormoops; species Mormoops blainvillei. The sequence goes on along the minus strand of PVJD01003480.1, from coordinate 121,561 downwards.
CTATTCCTAAACAGCTGAGACATATTTGAATATTGCAAAGTGCTTTGTAAAAAAGAAAGAAAGAAAAGAAAAACTTTATTATATGATTCAAACTGATGGATGGGAACCCTGGTTGTTTTCTGATTCAAACTGAGTAATAAGGGAAGACTTTTCAGGGAGTAATATTTGAACTGAAAACTGATCATCAAGAAAAATTCTATCATGCAAAGTACTCAAAGCAAAGCATTTCAGCCCAAGTGTCAGTCCAAAGTCCCTAAGACAAGAAGAAATTGGTGTATTCCTGTGATAAAAATAAGGCCAGGGTTTCAAGATAGTGAAGGCAAGATGGTTAGAAAATGAAGTTAAAAAGATAGACATTAATTCTTTCGATCCTTATAGAGAAGAGAAGATATCCCAAGGAGTGTTCAGCAGGTAATAAAATGATGGTGGGGTCTGTAGAGAATTAAAAAAACAATAAAATGTATGAAAAATTAGTCTGCCTTTTACTATCACCGTGTGCCAGTGATACTAAACAATATCAGTGATAAAATATTCCGCGAAAATATCTTTTGTTGGCCAAAGCTTTAAATAATTATTGTGGTTACTGTCAAGTCTTGAAACTCTGTTTATTTATCTACAGTCAGTTTTTGTTACTCACGGTAGTTAAGTTCTATAAAGTCACAGAAAATGCTGAATGACTATTGCTTCTGGGGAAAATACAAGGTTAGGTTCCTATGAGCATCTGGTCACATTTTTGCTGACAGATTAATATAGAAACTTGTTTTACATATATTACTGTTTAAAGACACCCTAATTAATATATATTTTTGATTCATTAACATTGAACTCATAGCCAACAGCACTCTAATGCCTGACTTAACTTAGTAAAATGTTCCTGGTAGGCTGGGTTAGGGAGAGAAGCTCCCTGACATACTCCTCATTGCACTCTCTTTTATTTGATACGTGTTAGAACTGCAGAACTCTTGGCATTTAACGGCTTCATGCAAACCTCTGCACGAAGAGACTTCTTGACAAACTCTCGCATGGCATCTAGCAACTTAAGGTCATGCCCCTACTGAGACAGCAGAGGGACTTGGGCCCAGGTTGGAAAATGTGAGGTGGGCAGGAAGCCAAGTTAATACCAGGTGGTCAGAAAAAACACAGGATAAATTGATGGTAAAAATGTCACCGCTCTTGCCCTCCCTGCTCAAAAACGCAGAGTAGCTGATTTTATCTTCCTTCCGACTGCGAGCAGAACCTGCTGACCCACATGCACGAGTTGATCAAGGTATGATGGCTACACAGCCTCTCTGATGTGACCGTAATGAGCAACACCGCCATCCTGCCCCCACAGTACAGGCGCAAAGAGAACTGCCAAGCTGCCCCACAGAGGGTGGAAGTAACCTTACCCTGACATAGAATGTTCCAGTCCAGAACCCTTTACAAGCCGGTCTTTTCCAAAAGCCCTTCACTTTGCACAAGCCTGCTTTGTCCCCAGCTTATAAAAGTGGCCAGCCTTCAAGCCAGTTCAGGGGACGTTCCTTTTCTCTGTGCTGCCTCCCTTGTGTTTTAACATAAACTTAATAAAATCTGTCTGAATTTTCTCTAGGGTTTCCCCTCAATTTCTATCTTGGGGAACCCTAGAACCCCAACACTGGTAACATTAAAAATGCCTCCCTAAGAAAGCTTAATCCTTGCCTTGGCTGGTAGCTCAGTTAACTCAATTCTTCCAGGAGAATCTATTGTTTACTTCAGTCAAAATTTAGTGATAGACAGGCCCCTCTTAGAGAAGTTATTTTAGAAAGCTTGCAATTATAAATCCCTTATCTACCCTTTGAGATGTAAATCTACCACCCAAAACTTTCTTCAAGGGCTTTAGGGACATCCCTTTGAATACAAACATTCAGGGAATTCAGGAGGTAACTTGTTTTCCCAGTCCCTGTGGTAGAGAGAGTAAGAGTGTGTAGCTTCAGTGGAAGCACCACCCAGCTTCAACAGGCACCACTACTGCCTCCTGTCATGACAGAAGTTTCTCTTCTGGATAAGCATAATTAACAAATCCATGTAGGTAATTTTCTCTTGTGGCTTTTAAGATTCTCTCTTTGTCTGTAACCTTTGTCATTTTAATTGTGATTTGTCATGGTGTGGGCCTTTTTGGGTCCATCTTGTTTTGGACTCTGTACTTCCTGGACTTGTGTGTCTTTTTTTCTCCACCAGGTTAGGGAAGTTTTTAGTCATTATTTCTTCAAGTAGGTTCTTGATCCTTTGCTCTCTCTCTTCTCCTGGTACCCCTATAATGCAGATGTTGTGACACTGTATGTTGTCTCAAAATTCCCTTAAACTATCCTCATTTTTTAAAATTCTTTTTTCTTTTTGCTGCTCTGACTGGGTATTTTTTTTCTACCTTGTCTTCCAAATAGCTGACTTGATCCTCTATTTCATCTAACCTACTGTTTATTCCTTCCAGTGTGCAAGGTCTGTCCAGAGGTATCCAATCATATAATATGAAAAAGAGACAATTATTGAAGAAGATACAGGAAATTGTACATAAGACAACAATGCTTTAGTTCCCTTCAAAGTAGGTACTGTGGTACCCCACAGTTCTCCCAGTCGCCATCAGCTGCCCCATCATATATTCCTGAATCTCATCGACGATCTGAAATTTTCTCCCTTTCAAAAGTGATTTTAGTTTTGGGTAAAGCCTGAAGTTGCAGAGCACCAAATCTGACCTGTAGAGGTGCTGAGTTACCTGGGTGGTTTGATGTCTTACCAAAAAACTCTGCAGAAGACTTGATGCATGAGCTGGCTCATTGTTGCGATGAAGCCGCCAATCACCAGTTGCCCTTAGCTGCCTGCTTCTGAATCATCCGAATAATTTCCATCGAGGAATGTTCAAGCTTAGTGCAAAAGTTTTTTTAAAGGTTTTATTTATTTACCTTTAGAAAGAGGGAAAGGGAAGGAGAAAGACATCAGTGTGCAAGAGAAACAATCAGTTGCCTTTTGCATGCCCCTAGCTGGGGACCTGGCCTGCAGCCCAGGCATATGCTCTGACCAGGAATCGGATCGGTGACCTTTTGGATCACAGGCTGGCACTCAATCCACTGAGCCACACCAGCCAGGGCATAATGCAATATTTGGTGCAGGTTCATCGCTCTGCTTGCTCAGTCATTTTGAATGCGATGGCCATATAGTACACATGCTCACTCAGTGGTGTCTACTGCCCCCACTGACTAGTATAGCTAAGTCATCGTTGTTTACACATGTGTATTCCAGTCCACTCTCCTTGCTGCCAGATGACATCGATGTCACACAAACTGTTCTTGTTATATTAACAATGGTTGGACTTTTTCTGGACAGACCTCATATTTATATTCTTTATTTCAGAGAACATTATGCTAAGCAGGATAAGCCAGTTAAAGAAAGACAAGTACCATATAATTTTACTCATATGTGGAATCTAATAAACAAACTGAACTAACAAGTAAAATACAGACATATTCATAGATAGTGAGCAGGCTTGGAGCAGGGTGTTGTGTGTGGAGGGACTGAGCAAAAAAGAAAAAAATAAAGAGAAAGAACTCATGGACATGTAGAACAGTGTGGTGATTGCAGGGTGGGGTTGGAGGTGGGTGGAGGTAGAAGAGGGTATGGGGGAATAAATGGTGATGATGGGAAAAGAACAAAAAACAAATAAATAAACAAACAAAAAACCAAATCCAGATGGCCTAGTCACATGGATTAACTTCCCTTAATGTCACTCAGTGTGTTTTGCTTAGCATACTCCAGACTTTAAAAAGCCTCTGTTCTGGGGAAGTTGAATTCAGTGAAGCTGGGTCCTCTTCTCTAGTGTAATCTAGTGTAATGTAAAATATGTTTAGTGAATGAATGTGTACATGAATGAATGAATGAATGAATGAATGAATGAATATGTAGTAAAAGAAATGTATGGTAAGCTTAAGGTACCAAAATTGTTTAATAGTTTACATAGACCAAATCAATTAATGATGTTAAATTTATTTGTGAGAATAATGAAAGTAGCATAAGACATTAATGTTTTCATGTTTCTTAATTTTGTCCTGAAATAAAGACCTATTTATTGTGTCACCTCATAATTTTCTTGAGTCCTTGATCTCAGGACAGGATCTAAATTTACAAATGAGAACTTACAGCATACTTCACTTTTCCTGTTTTTGGATAACTGGTTGGACTACTTAAGCACAGCTTGTTAGAGCTCAGTCTATGTGTGTCTCACATGACTCGACTCATAGATCCTCTTTTGTCCACAGGCAGTTGTCTTAGAAGAGAGGGAAGAGCTCTCAAATGCTGTGCCAGTTGAGAAGCTGAATAGAATAGAATAGAACAATGGAAAATTTGGATGAAGACGGATATACTCAGTTGGACTTCAGCTCTCGAGGCATCACCAGAAGACCCGTGTCCTCAAAGAAAGGTATTTTTCTTTCTGCTTTCAACATTATCATTTTCATCAACTAAAACACTTAATTTAAGAGAAAATTTAAGAGACTTGTGAGTTGTATGGGTTATATTAATATATTTTAAAAGATTTTCTGAAGTCACTAAAAGTAATGTGAGTGTGCACTAAGCCTTTTCTCAGGACAAGCATTCGGTGACTAATTATTAATATTTCAATTAATAATATTGATGACAGAAAGTATAATATCTGTCCGATAGAAGTAGGTCTGCAGTGAGGAGCTGTAATAAGTATGATGAACTGCAAAAATGAAAGAGTTTCAATAGGAGTGACTTGTTTGTTTGATAGAAGTAAGTTGTAGAATGGAGGAAAAGGAAACTTAAAGTGAATACATAAACCATATCAGGATATTGGAAATAAGAAAGAGCACAATGAACCCTGATTGGTGCATCTTAGTTGGTTGAGCATTGTCCCTCAAACCAAAGGTCACCAGTTTGATTCCCCATTAAGGCACATGCCTGGGTTACAGGTCAGGTCCCTGGTTGGGGCACATGTGAGAGGGAACCAGATTAATGTTTCTCTTAACACATTGATGTTTCTCCCCCTCTCTTGTTCCTTCCATTCCCCTATCTCTAAAATTAAATAAATAAAATCTTAAAAAAAAGAGAGAGGAGAGTGAAGAGATGGAAGAGAGGTGAAACATAAAGACAAACCTATGATTTTATGGTAAAAACCAAAGGGAAATTGGAAGTTATATAATTTAGAATCTTGAATCAGAATTTTTTTGAGGTAATAGCTTGATTTGCATTTTTTTTAAACAAAGGCAGTTCTTTGTATATAAATGAAGAAAAATATGTGTTAGATGAAAAGGTCCTAGTAATAAAACATGAGTCTTAAACAAAATGTAAAAGAAGTGAAATATGGAAAAGAGTATTAAAAAAATCTCTTCCTAGAATGAGCCATTTAGTCTCCTCTGTACTTCTCCTACTTGACAACTCTCTGAAATGCTCTTACTGTTTATTCTCAGTCAAAGGCAAAATATGTTCTTGGTGTGGTGAAGTTAACATAAAATAAGTTCCCTATTATCAAGAAAGAGATTATCCACAGCTTCTGACATCATAATTTGCTCTCTTCTGTTTTCTGGTCATTCACATTACACAATTATCTTGCACAACTCTTTTCTTGGGCAACCTTCTGTGGAAGAGTGGAAAAACTGGATGATGCAAGGGGTAGAGAAGTGTGTGTGTGTGTGTGTGTGTGCGCTTATGCATATGTGTAGACAAACAGTGGGTCACCTATAATCTTCTAGAAGTCTCTAAACTAGATAATTTTCCATGTGTTAGCTTGTTTAATTTCCACAATAATCCTTTGAAGTATTATCACCTAATTTTCACAAAGAGAAATGAAAAAACAAAGAAGTGGTTTGCCCCAAATCGAGCAACATCTATGTAAAAAGGGAAGATCATCCTTAGTAACCAGTGTTATTTCCCACACATTACGCTGTCTCTTCTAAGAATGAGTGGGATTTCAAGAATCCTGGTAGTGTCAGACCAATAGATATCAATGTGGACTTGAAACTAGGTGTGCATAGCTATGGAGACACTGTGCTTAAATTACAGTTTCAGAACCTAGATACCTAGGTTACCTGGGTATCAATGATTAATGTCTTTCTTTAGAATGTACCAGATTTAGATGAATTGTAGAACTGAAGTGCTCCACAGCCCATCATCCCATTTCTTCATTTAACCCCTGCTCTCTCTGGCTCCTTTTAGGGCCTTGTGCTGCATCTCCTTCTTGGCGTTCCATTGCTGTGACTTTGGGAATCCTGTGCTTGTTGATACTGGGGATAGCTGTGGTCCTGGGTACAATGGGTAAGTATTGCTGGGGAAGATTAACAACAACAGATATTGTTTTTTAAATTATATTTTATTGATTATGCTATTACAGTCGTTCTGATTTTTCCCCCTTCGCACCCTGCACCCAGCACCTCCAGCTCCCTCAGGCAATCCCCTCACCCTTGTTCATGTCCACAGGTCATGCATGTAAGTTCTTTGGCCACTCCCTTTCCTATACTGTACTTGACATCCCCATGGCTATTCTGTAACTACCTATTTGTACTTCTTAATCCCTTTACCTCCACCCATTCCCCTATAATCCCCTCTCATTCCTTTATCTTTAACCTTTGGCATTTTAATTATGATGTGCCTTGGAGTGGACCTCTTTGCATCCATCTTATTTGGGACTCTCTGTGCTTCCTGGACTTGCATGTCTATTCCTTCATCAAATTAGGGAAGTTTTCTTTTATTATTTTTTCAAATAGATTTCCAACTTCTTGTTCTTTCTCTTCTCCTCCTGGCACCCCTATGAAGCGAATGTTGGAATGCTTGAAGTTGTCCCACAGGCTGTTCACACTATCCTCATCTTTTTTGGATTCTTTTTTCTTCTTGTTCTGATTGGTTGTTTTTTGCTTCCTCATGTTCCAAATCATTGATTTGATTCTCAGCTTCATCCATTCTACTGTTGTTTCCCTATAAACTGTTCTTTATTTCAGTTGGTGTTTCCTTCATTTCTGACTGGATCTTTTTTATGCTGCTGTGGTCCTCACTGAGTTCCTTGAGCATCTTTATAAACAGTGTTTTGAGCTCTGCATCTGGTAGCTTGCTTATCTCCATTTTGTTTAGCTCTTTTTTCTGGAGTTTTGATCTGTTCTTTCATTTGGGCCATGTTTCTTTATCTCCTGGTTTTGGCAGCCTCCCTGTATTTGTTTCCATGTGTTAGGGAGGGTTGCTTTGACTCCATGTCTTGGTAGTGTGGGCTAATACAGTAGGTGTTTTGTAGGGTCCAGTGATACAACCTCTCATCACCCAAGGTGGGTACTCTAGGTGCACCCTTTGTGTGGGCTGAGTATACCCTCCTCTTGTAGTTGTACCATGATTGTTGTTGTTAGGTCAATGAGAGGGATTTACCCAGGCCAGTCATCTGCAAGGACTGGCTGTGACCACCGACTACCACCCTCTGCTTTCCGTGGAGGATCAGCTGTGCAGGGTCAGGGTGGTGGTGCTCTGACATGGTCTGTAGCTGTCGACTGGGTGGACTGGTCCTGGGGTTTCTCATGTGGTGTAGGTCAAGAACAGCCCTAACCTCTGTTTTGCGTGAGGCCACCCTGCCTGAGTTATAAGCAATCTGAGGTGGTTGCTACTTATGCTGGCCTTGGAGATTTCCAGGCAAAGCCAAGCTGTTAGTCTAGGCTACTACTTCTCACTTGGGGCTCACTGAAGCCAACTGTTGCTTGTTTGAGAGAATTTAGGAAGTAGTGAGACATGAACCAAGGCCAGCCATTCATATAGAAAAGAAGCTTGGGTAGAGCTGTAAGTACAACAACAGATATTTTTTAAAAATATTTTATTTATTTATTTTTAAAGAGAGGGGAAGGGAGGGGGAAAGAGAGGGAGAGAAACATAAATGTGCAAGTGAAGGAAACATCCATCAGTTACCTCTCTCATGCTCCCAACTGGGGACCAAGGTTGCAACCCAGGCAAGTGTCCTGACCAGGAATTGAACTGGTGATCTTTGGTTCACAGGCAGGCACTCAATCCACCGAGCCACACCAGCCACGGAACATGAACAGATATTTAACAAGCATTTATAATGTGCCAGACAGTCTTTTATAAACTTGATATATATAATCTAATTTAGTCTGTATTTAACCCTATTGAATTGGTGCTGTTAATTCTGATTTTATTTATAAGGGAAGTGAGAGGTCAGGAGGCTAGCTTACTCTTCTAAAATTGTAAACTAGTGAGTGGTAGGGCCGTCATTAGGAATTTAGGCAAATCTGTCTACAAAAACTCATGGTCTGAATTACATTGCTGTACTACCTTTCTTGAAGAACTGGTTTCAAAACTGGAATTACCAGGATAAATTAATGGAAGGAAACCATTGTAAGTGAAAAAGAAAGTAAAAAGTGGTGTACCTCCCTAATAAAATAAACTCCCTAATGAGACTATAAGCTATATTTATGTCTCATGATTTAAGAAAACTGTTTTATACCTTATCTTTAATCTAAACTCTGTTGAATAATACCAGAAATTACCTGAGGCACCTACTAAGTACTCAGTAGATATTTTGTAATGAATGAACACATTTTCTTAGATTTTATATCTCCTGTAACCTATTGTCAATAGAGCATTATTTTGTTTTCAGGGAGTCTGTATTAGATTCCCTAATTACTCAAATGTTTATTGAGTACAGTCTATGTTACAAGTACTGGGCTGGTTGTCAAAGAGTTCTCATTTTTAAGATGCAAAAGAAAGACAGAAGATTTATTACTATTTCAAACCTATTATGGTTCCAATTGACTTTATTCCATTTGCTTCTTGCTTTCTCCTTAATATTCTTTCTTTTCCTCTAACTGCTTCATTTTCTTTCTTTCTTTTTTTTTTTTACTCCACCACCTTCAAGGAAGTTGTTTCTTTTTTCATCTATTTAATCTATCTATTATCTATATTATCTATTTACTTATCATCTTTCTTCACTTCTTCATCAACAATGTATTATCTCTTTATCATTAATCAAAAATGTATTGCTTTGCATTTTTTAATCCTTTCATCTTTTTACCCCCTCTGGCGATCATCAGTCTATGTTCTCTGTATCTAGGAACCTGTTTCTATTTTATTTGTTTGCTTATCTGTTCTTTAGATTCCATATGTAAGTGAAATCACATGGTATTTGTCTTTCTCTGTCTGACTTATTTCACTTAGCATAATACCCTCTAACATTTCATTCTTTTTTATGGCTGAATAATATTCCATTGTATGTATGCACCACAATTTTTTTTATCCACTTGTCTATTGATGGCTATTTGGGTTTTTTTTCATATCTTTAGCTATTGTAAATAACACTGCAGTGAACATAGGGGTACATATATTTTTTCGAATTAGTCTTTATATTACAACAAAAATATGGGTTTTGTCATTTTAATTTTCAAACACAGTGGAATGACCCTTTGTTGCCATTGTTGTTGGTAAATGAAGGTATTTGGAGACCCAATTCAGGAAGCAACCCAGTGAAGAATAACAATTTTCCATCAGGAAGCAAAGAGAACCACAGTCAACCCACACGGCCATCTTTAGAAGAGAGTGTGGCTTCTACCAAGGCTCTTACAACCACAGGCAAGGGTGGAGTTAAATGATTAATAGAATTATTATTTTTGAGGGTTAATTACTGGTGTCATGGCCTGGGGGGGGCGGTGAAAAGAGCATTTTTACGTGTAGTGATTGTGCATTCAAAGAAAGCACACATCAGTATTATCTCAGTCTAATATGTGCCTATCATATATACAATAAAATAATACCATAAATACCCCATGAACTTGGCTGGACAGTTCTAAAGTTGATTTTTTTTCCCCAAATCAGTAACTAATTCATCACTGTCTGTGTGCTTAGGTCTACAGGAGATTGTATAATTTGAAATATGTTTTCTGCCTTTGGGGAACTGATATTTTAAAGTGATACAGTAAGAATAAGAAATAGCATATCACAAAGGAAGAGAGGGAGAGAAAAAGGAGGCAAAAACAAATGTTGGTGAGAATTAAGAAGTTACATGCATGTGGAAGAGCTGACCCTAATAGCAATGTCCCCCAAAACGCTGGTTAAGTTTGTTTTTCTTTCATCACACAATTTCACTGATTTTATTACAATTTATACACACTTGATCTTTACTTCTAATTTCATAGTAATTGACAATGACAATGTTTTGACTTTAATTTTCTGCCCCTGGACACATTCTTCCTCATGCTTTATATCAAGTAGCTAATAATACAAAAGAGAAGTACACAATAATGTGAATATTTGTTCTTATACTTTTCTCATTTGGAAAATTGCCTTCTGAAATGGATCTCACACTTGTAAAATAAGTTAACATGAAATTACTGTGTACTTCAATAATTGATTTTCGGTTGATTTATTTTAAGAGTTATGAAGAAATTGAGCTCTAGGCTTAATCTGAAGGATTGATAGATAAGAAGGAAAGAAAGGCTGACCATCTGAAACAGTTTATTTTATTTTTTTGCCCTTGAAACATTTTTATAGCTAATTCATTTTTAATTTTAAATGAATGGGGGCATTTCAACATGGCCTCTTTTGTAAAGTCATATTCTTATCGTTTGAATTGAAAGTGAAATTGTTTAATGGTGATTCATTAATTATTTATCGTGTGTTCAGGATGGTTGGTGCTTGCACTGAAAGAGTGAAATGTTATGATCTAACCCACATCGTCTTTATCTTTTATTTCCAGGAGCTTTTTCCAGCTCTTGTCCCCCTAACTGGCTTGCACATGAGAATAGCTGTTATCTATTTCACACAACACTGGCTACCTGGAATAGCAGTAAAAGACAGTGCTCTCAGCTGGGCTCTTATCTCGTGAAGATAAATAGTTCAGAAGAATTGGTAAGTGTAGATTTCTGTTATAATTATTTGTGGCCTATACTAAGCAGAAAAATAGAGGTAGATTCCAGGTAATGATAATCTTCCCTAAGAAAAAGTAATTTTTATTATTCTCCATATTGTCTTGGCTGGTGTGGCTCAGTAGATTGAGCTCCGGTCTGTGAACCAAAAGATTGCCAGTTCGATTCCCAGTCAGGGCCCATGCCTGGGTTGCGGGCCAGGTCCCTGGCTGGGTTGTGTGCGAGAGGCAGCCAATCAATGTATCTCTTGCACACTGATGCTTCTCTCCCTCTTTCTCCCTCCCTTCCTCTCTCTCTAAAAGTAAATAAATAAAATCTTTAAAAAATTGTCTCCATAATTATTATAATAGCATGCATTAAGTGGGTAATGTTTTTAATATACACACTTCTTTTTAATTAATTATTTAAAATGATAAGCACATTGTATTTTAAAACAATTCCTTCCAAATACCCTGCAGATTTTCATGACTATAATAATCAGGTCATCACTAGTCATTTTTGTGAGTTTAGGTTTCAATTTTTAAATTTGGTAATATAACATTCTTCCCCTTGTCATCATAATTATCAAGAAAAATAGCAGCAATGGTAATATACATTTCTAAATCATTTATTCCTTACAAGATACTGGGAAAGGTAAAGAGGCTAAAAAAGTAAACTTGATATTACAATGCTTATATAATTTGTAAGAAAAAATAAACAACAGCTATTAAAAGTTAAATATTTGGTATTGGCAACAAATGTGATAGGCATTCAGAGAGAAATCTCTGCGGACACAAAAAGTTTTACACAAGAAGTGGGACTTACAATGCATCATTAATGAAGGCTAGACCTTAGATGTCCTATGAGAAAGGTTAATAGTCAGGAAACATCCTACAGTGTAAATCTAGACAATCTATAATTTCTACATTAATTTTCACTACTCTCACTTTTTTTGTTTCTGTCTTATCTTACCCAACAGTTGTAGCTCACATAAGAATTAATAAAAGTTTATGTATGGCAAGAAAGAAACTGGAAGTCTATCTGGATTTTAGGTCTTCCTGTAATTGCCACTATATGTGCTGTACTTGTCGACAACTCAAAAATCATCATTAAACTCCAGATTATTTATTCATACAACATGCAATCACCTTAAATTATTTTTATTTTGTCATCTGACTCTGAGAAGCATTTCTTGACAATGACCCTATAAATTTATATTTCTAACTTGAGGAAAAGATAGTGATTAGTCAGTCATCCATGAAAGTTGCCTAGGGGACCTTAGATTTTGTCAGGTAGATTGAATAGAAGTAGAACAATTTTGGCATTATGGATATATTCTTTGTGGAAAACTAAACAATAATGACTCTGAGCAAGTGAAATATGCCTTTTGAGACACTTAGTAGCATTCAGGAATTGGCATTTCTCTTGAGGCTGATGCCAGTGTATGCGTGCATCCTTCACCAGGGTGATTCAATTTGCTGTCTCTTTCTCAATGTCGAGGAGAGTCTCTCTCTGTCTCTTTTCTGTCTTTGCCACTCTCTCTATCATCTCTGTTTATCTCTCTCTTCTTGACATGTGTTTGTATTTATGTTTCCCTACAGAAATTTATAGGAACGGAAATGTCTTCCTATCCTCATGATTCATTTTGGATAGGGCTCTCTCGCACTCAGACTGAAGGACCATGGTCCTGGGAGGATGGCTCAATATTTTCTTCTAAATTGTAAGTATCTAGAGAGACAAAGTCTCATACCTTTTCTCAGAAAGGTAATAGCATGTTAAGCAGTTAAGAATCCGATTTGTTGACCATATATAAGAAAGACAAAGAAAACCATAAATACTGAGGGAGAGAAAGAAAAAGTGAGCCAAGAAAAAAACAAGAGGGTAGCAGAGGACTTACAGTCAAAAAGAGCTGAGTGGCCATTTAGTGTTTTCAACACAAGTGATCCCTCAGCTTTCTCACCAGGAGAGCATCCGCCACTTGTTTGAAGCTGTTCAGTAAAGAGCAGTCACTATTGGTTAGTGAAAAAACGTGATTAAGAGCCTGGGCTTTTGAGTCATGTCACAGCTTTATTCAATGATTGGCCCACTCACGTGTGAAAGTGGATAAATTGCCTAATCTATCAGGGACCCCTTTCCTTATCTGTAAATAAGAATAAAAATAGCAGCCACTTTTCAGGAGTTTGAGGTACAGGAAACAAAAGTAAAATCACTTAGCATAGTGTTTTGCACATAGGAAGTTTGTAATACATGCTATTATCGTTAATTTTAAAAGCAACTGCATTTCATACTTTATAAAGTCCTTTAAACATTTTTCACACTTGCGTGATTATAAATTCTTCCTCATTGCGTGTGTATAAATCAGGGTTCTTTAGAGAAACACCAATAGGAGATCTATACAGATCTACATAGATCTTCCCTGGAGATCCCCAATAAACACACAATGAGGGAGAATTCATATACAGAGAGTCGTTATGAGGAATTGACTCACATGATTATGGAGGCTGAGAAGTCCCATGATGGGCCCTCTGTGAGCTGGTGACTTAGGAAAGCCTGTTGTGTAATTCAGTCCAAGCATAAAGGGCTGAGAACCAGGGCAGTCAATGGTGTAAAACCCAACAGTAGGGCAGGAAAAGATGAGATAAGCTGAGATACCTTAGCTCACACAGTGAAGCAGATAAAAAGGGATGGATTCTTCCTTCTTCCACCTTTTTGTTCTATTTAGGTGCTCAGTGGATTGGATGATGCCCACTTACATTGGAGAGAGCAATCTGCTTTACTGAGCTCACTGATTCGAACACTAATTTCATCCAGAAACACCCTGATGGAAACTCAGAAATACCGTATTTTGCTATGTATAATGCACACCCACATTTTTGGCCCAAACTTTAGAGAAAAAGAGTATTTCGTTTTAATTTTTGAATTCAATGTTTTATTTATATATAAAACCGATTATTGTATTCCAGGGTAAAATTTTGCATAAGGGTATCGTTATTGCTTTCTACAGTTACACTTTTAACACATAAGCATAAATAAAAGAATTAAAAACATTTATATAGATACGGAATTAGTACTCCCCATGTATCTGCACATCCTTATTTTTCCCTCAAAAATTTGGGCAAAAAAGTGCACAGTATATATGGCAAGATATGGTATGTTCCCCTTTTAAGTTTCTGTTATTGGGTGTGTGTATGTGTGTGTATACACAACTGTTTCTCTTTTTTTGCCCATTAATCTCAGTGGGTACGTTATCCAATTTAGTCTTTCAAAACAAGAAGTCTTGGCTTTGTTGATTCCCTCTTTCTTCCCTTGCGTCTTTTAAATTTTTCTTTTACTAATTTCAATTCCTCTTTATTACTTCCTTCATCCAATTTCTTCTTGTTGTATTTGCTATTCTTTCTCTAACATTTTTTATGAATGCTTGACTCATACTTCATTCTTTCTTTTTCCCAAATATGGACATTTAAGTTTATAATTTTAATGTATTTTCATGGTTATTCAGCTTGAACCATGAAAACTTCTATTTTTCATCATGAGTTGTTCTTTAAATTATGTTACTTTATAATGTATTTCTTAATTTATTTATATCTATGTAGTTATAATTATCCTTTTGTTTTAAGTTTCAGCTTGGCTCCATTGTGGTAAAAAAAAAAATAGTGTGATTGAAGTTCTCTGATTTTTATCTGCTTCTTCTTCCCACACTGAGAGAATTATATTAAGATCTTCTACTGTGATTCTTCTTACAATTCTGCAAACATTTTAGTTGCTGTGTTGAAGACATGTTAGATGTATATAGACTTCGATATATAGATTTAGGCAGTCAGTTCATCTCGTATTGCCACATATTCATAGCGTTCTTCATATTCCTTTCTGCTTCTCCCACCCTCCATTTTAAATAATTTTCCTTAAACTTGAAGATTACTCTTTAATATTTCCATTAGAGTTGAAATTTTAGAGTTGAATTCTCTATTAGCCTAAAACTGTATTATTTCATCTTTTCCAAAAAATGTTTCTTTTAAAATTAGACATTTATAGTTTTCTTTCTCTCAGCCATTCAAAGATATTATTATCATGTGTTTTATTTTTTATTATTGCTTTTAAGGGTTCAACTATTTGAAGGTAACAAATGTTTTAAATCTTATGTCTCTTTTCAAATTTGGAGTAGCTCAGCCATACTTTCTTCAACTAATGCCTCTACCCGGTCTTTCTTCCTTTCTCCTGGGATACGAGTTATATGCATTATAAAACCATTCACAATATTTTACATGCCTCCTTTGCTTTTTCTTGTATTTTTATCCTTTTCTCTTTAATCTGTTTATTTACTTCTCACATATCTTCCAGTTAAGTTTTTCTCATCTGTTGCTATTCTGCTGTTAAAATATCCATTAAGTGTTGATTAGTGAATTTTTCATTTCTATAATTACAACTTAGTTCTTTCTAAAATCAACCCATCGCTATTTACAATTCTTAGCTTTCTTTCATCATTTGTAATATTTTCTTATTACTCCCAAAATACAGAGTATAGTTGTTTAACATTTATCTTTGATAATTCTAATGTCTTACACTTATGTGTGTCTGTTTCCACTATATTCTTTTCCTATTTTTCATTCATGTTCTTTTGTTTCTTTATATGCCTGATTATTTTTTGACAATATGCTTAACATTATTTTTCTTATTATTGATGCTATTACACATGTTCCCCATTTCCCCCTCTTTGCCCACCTCCACCTAGTCCTTGCCCAACCTCCCTCAGGGCCTTCATTATTTATAGAATTAATTTGAAATTCACAGACTGACTTTTCATTTGCTTCTGGGAGGCACCATGGGTAGGACCAGGACAAACTGCTGAGTATGATCACATTTAGATCTTAAGACCACTTAACTATTTCATCTTCTGTTAGCATGAGCACAGTGAATTTATTAACAATCTTGACAATATATATATATGCTACATTTCTGTAGCACTTGTTTGTCTTGCGTTTTCTTTTGCTATTTTAACATTGACTAGTGGACTCTTACTATTTGTTACATGGAGTAAAATACCTTTTTTTTTTATTTTGGCATTCTATATTATTCCATATTAGTTCCAGGTACAGTACAGTGGTTAGACATTTATATACTTTACGGAGTGATCTCCCTGATAATGCTAGTACCCACCTAGTGCCATGTATAATTATTATAATATTATTGACTACTAATTTGTGATTTTTAATTTCTTCACATTTTTCACCCAGCCCTCCAATTTGCTCTTCCACCTGGCAGCCATCAGTCTGTTCCCTGTATCTATAAGCCTGTTTTCTGTTTGTTGTTTTTGCTGTTTATTTTGTTCTTTAGATTACACATATAAGTGAAATCACATGGTATTTGTCTGTCTGATTTGTTTTGCTTATAATAACACCCTCAAGGTCCATCTATGTTGTCACAAGTTTTATGAGTTCATTCTTTTTTATGGCCTAGTAATATTCCATTGCATGCACCACCTCTTCATCTAATCAGGTATTGATGGGCACTTGGGTTGCTTCTGTGTCTCAGTAATTGTAAACAACACTGCAGTGCACATAAAGGTGCATGTATATTTTTGAATTAGTGTTTCTGGATTCTTTGGATATATCCCCGTAAGTGGAATTATTGGGTCTAGAGCAGTTTCATTTTTAATTTTTTGAGGTAACTCCATATTGCTTTCCATAGTGACTGCATCAATCCGTGTGCCCACCACCAATGCACCAGGGTTCCCCTTCCTCCACATCCTTGCCAACACTTGTTGTTTGTTAATTTATTGGTGATAGCCACTCTGACAGCTATGAGGTAATATCCCATGGTGGTTTTAATTTGCATCTCTCTGATGGTTAGTGATTTTGAACACCTTTCCATATGTCTGTTGCCCATTTGTCTGTGCTCTTTGGAGAAATGTGTATTCATTTCCACTGTCCACTTTTAAAGTGTAGTTTTTTTGTTGTTGTTAAGGTGTATGATTTCTTTATAAATTTTGGCTAATAACCCTGTATTGAATATATCAGAGGCAAATATCTTCTAATAAGTAGGTTGTCTTTTGATTTTCTTGATGTTTTCCTTTGCTGTGAAAAAACTTTTTAGTTTAATGTAGTGCCATTTTTTTATTCTTTCATTTGTTTCCCTTGGCTGCCAAGATATATCAGAAATAATGTGCTCTTTCTAAAATCACAAGAGTGGGCCCAAATTAATATTTCCATATGTTACTATGCCTAGGTTTTCTGGGTGGTTGTAACTTCATTTAGCTCTGTTGATATCCAAAAACTCTTGGATGTCAAGAAAAATTTTTAGAGAGCAATGCTCGGAATTCTCCCTGAGGCCTGGTTCAAAATTGTTCCATGCTCTTAGCCTATTCGTTTTTACAGAATTCTCTCAATCCTCCAAGGCTAGGCCCAAGAAAAGATAGATATGCAAGATGAAGAGCATGACTACAGTCTTTCCACCAAGGCTTTGCTTGACTAATTAACACTGCTCCTTCAGGAGGATGGAGAGCAAAGAGAACAGAGCCAGGCTCCCACGTATCCGTGGTTGTTATTGTAATTATCCGACATTGTCTTCTAACATATTTCTGCCTTCAGGATGCATTAAAATACATAGGGTTTTTTGCCTTTTCTTGATATGGTTTTGATATCTCCGATTCTTGATTTAGTCCTAGATCCCTTTCAGCAATAATTCTTCTACTTGGTCTGCTCACTAATATACCCAATAGTAATTTCACTAAATGTTGTTTTATTTGATAACTATATTTTTAAGTAAGAGTTTGAGAGGTAAGCAAAAAACCGTCTATAGAATATTACATTATTTTTTGTCGGAAGCTTTATTTAATTTTATGCAACTGGTGGTAGTTCTTAAAAACATAAGCAGCCCAAGTACCCATCAGTAGATGAGGGAGTGAAAAAGCTCTGGTACATTTACACAATAGAATATTACTTGGCCACAAAAAAAGGAAATCTTACCTTTCGTGACAGAATGGATAACCCTCATTATCCTAAGTGAAAGAAACCAGTCAGAGAAAAACAAGTACCATATGATTCCACTTACATGTGAACTCCAGTGAACAAAGTGAACAAGCAAAGTAGAAACAGACTCATAGGTACAGAGAAACAGATTGACAGCTGTCAGAGGTGGGTACAGTGCTCAGTTGAAAAGGTAAAGCGATTAAGAAAAAGAAACATAGTATGGTGTTTGCCAAAGGGAAAAGGGGGTGGGGGAGGTGGAAGAGGTCAAAAGGGGGATAAATGGTGGTGGGAAGAAGCTTGATTTTGGGTAGTGAGTGCATAATGCAGTGTACAGATGATGTTTTATTGAGTTGAACGCTTGAAACCTGTGTGGTTTTATTAACCAATGTCACCCCAATAAATTAAATAAAAATACATTTTTAGTCATTTTTATGCCTTAATAATGAAGGATATGTTACCATTTGAGAACTAATACAATCTAAATTCAAGTCCTCTTTTCCAATGATGTAGACATTTCAGAAACTCTTTTTGCTAACATCTTCACCAGTTTATCTCAGCATGTGTAGACTGTAGACAGTATTTTTAATGTTTGTTTTTAACTATCTCATTGTCTTTTATTTTAACAGGTTTCAAATCAGAAGCACAGCTACCCAGGAAGACTCATTTCACAACTGTGTATGGATTCACATGTCAATAACTTATGACCAAAACTGTAATAAACCCTCATACAGTATTTGTGAGAAGAAGCAATTGATATAATGATAGGGGTGTTGACATGAAGGAGCAGAGAGAACTATATAAGATAGAAGGGACGGCAGAAAACAGAACCTGAAAGAGAGGTGCTTGAAGTCAAAATAAATGCTTAAACTATCAAAAGAGCTCAGTCAGCTTTAACGTTAGCCAGGAAACAGGATGGAAAGACTGATTTTTTGCACATTAATTCTACTGGTAGTTCAGCCTTAGTTCTAATTAACAGAGCCCAAGAAATAGAATGAGAGCAGCAGGACATGAATTTTTATTCTATGGTTGATGTGGCCTTTACCTAGGACTGACGACAACTCCTTGGTGTTTCAAGATCTTACTATCTGGCTCTACCAGAATCATTCTTGTCCTTAAAAAGTGCCCCTGGAGTCCACACGGTGTGTTGCTGTGATTTGTCCCCCCACTTACAGCAGTGCATCCAGCACAGGTAGAAGGCACAATGTAATTCTGAACAGATACATGAAGAAATAAAAAAAATAGCTTTACTATCATCAAAGCTGTATTATCACTTTGTTTGTCAATATGGTCATGACTATGATCAAAACCCCATAAAATGCAGGAATTCCATTTTTTTCTCAATTAAATAGTGCAGAAAATATATCTGTCACATCTCTGAATGGTAAGATTTCCTATAATGTGAAATTGTAGGGAAACTGCTCTTAAAAGAAAACTTTCTCCTTTTTTTGTTGTTGTTTAGTTACATTTAAATTTTTTTTTTATTTTTCAGTTACAGTTGACATTCAATATTATTTTATATTAGCTTCAGGTGTACAGAATAGTGGTTAGACATTTCCATATGTTACAAATTGATCCCATTGATAATTCTAGTGCCCACCTGGAACCATACACAGTTATACAATATTTTTTGCTATACTCCCTATGTTGTACTTCACCTCCCTGGGACTATTTTTATAATTATCAATTTGTACTTATTGATCCTTCACCTTTTTCATGCATCCCTCCAAGCTCCCCTCCTATTTTGCAACCATCAGTCTGTTCTCTACGTCTATAAGCCTGTTTCCTTTGTTCATTTGTTTTGTTCTTTAGATTACACATGTAAATAAAATAATGCAGTATTTGTCTTTGACTTATTTCACAAAGTATAATACCTTCAAAGTCCATCCATGTTTTCACAAATGGTAAGATTCCATTTTCTATGGCCAGGTAGTATTCCATTGAATATATGTACCACTTCTTCTTCACCCAATTATCTACCAATTGGCACTTAGTTTGCTTCCATACATTGGCTGCTGTAAATAACACTGCAATGCAGTGTTACATTCTTCTTTGAATGTTTGGTAAAATTCACTTGGGAAGCCATCCAGTTCAGAACTTTTGTTTGTTGGAAGTTTTTTGATTA
This sequence comes from Mormoops blainvillei, assembly GCA_004026545.1. Taxonomy (NCBI): domain Eukaryota; kingdom Metazoa; phylum Chordata; class Mammalia; order Chiroptera; family Mormoopidae; genus Mormoops; species Mormoops blainvillei. Next base: position 101,624 of record PVJD01003480.1, on the reverse strand, counting down.
CTGATCTGGTTTTGCTGCTAGTAATCCATGTGTTCAGATTTTGTGTTTCTTCTTGCTTCAGTCATGGAAGATTGTATGTTTCTAGAAATGTATCAATTTCTTCCAATTGTTGTCTAATTGGTCAGCACATAACTGTGGTAGTTTCTTATAATCCTTCATATTTCAGTGGTGTCAGTTGTCACTTCTCTTTTATTTCTATTTTTATTTATTAGGTGTTAACTCTTTTTTCCTTAATGGATCTGGTTAAAGGTTTTTGTTTACCTTTTTGAAAATCTAGCATTGATTTTTTCTATTTTTTAAAGAATCTATTTCATTATTTCCACTCTGATCTTTATTATTTCCTTTCTTCTACTCATTTTGCACTTTGCTGGGTTTCTTTCTTTTTTTTTTTTTTAGTTCTCACAGGTATAATGTTAAATGGTTTATTTGAGCTTTTTCTTGGTTTGTGAGATTGGCCAGTGTGGCTCTGAATTTCCTATTTTTGGACTGCTTTCACTGTGTTTCACAAATTTTGGGTCATTGTGGTTTCATTTTCATTTGTCTCAAGGTTATGGTTTGATTTCTTCCTTGATCTTTCTCTAACCCATTCATAGTTTAGTGGCATGTTATTTAGCTTCCATGTGTTTGTGTGTTTTTCAGTTTTTTTTCTTGTATTTGATTTCTAGTTTCATACCATTGTGGCTGGAGAAGGTGCATTATGTATATATTTAATCTTAAATTTATTGAGACTGGTTTTCTGGTCTAACATGAGGTCTGTCATAGAAGATGTTGCATCTTCTATGTATGTATATAATACTGGTTTGGTGGTAAAAGAATGTATATTCTGTTGCTTTGGGTGAAATGCTTTAAGAATAGCAATTAAATCCATTTGATCTGTTGTGTCAATTAAGGCCACAGTTTCCTTGTTGAGTTTCTATCTGGAGGATCTATCTATTGAAGTCGATGGGGTATTAAAGTCCCCTAGTATGACTGTATTCCTGGGGATCTCTTCCTTTATGTCCATCAATATTTGCTGTATATGTTTAGGTGCACCAATGTTCATTGCATAAATGTTTACAAGGGTTGTATCCTCTTGTCAGATCGATCCCTTTATCTTTATGAAATGTTATTCTCTGTCTCTTACTATACCCTTTGTTTTGAAGTCTGTTTTGTCTGATATAAGTATTGTATCCCAGTTTTTTTGTTTTGTTTTGTTTTCATTTGTATGAAATACCTTTTTTCATTCCTTTACTTTCAGTCTGTGTGTGTCTTTTGATCTGAAGTGGGTCTCTTGTAGACCCGCTACATGGATAATATTTTCTTATCCATTCAGCTACCCTATATCTTGATTGGAACATTTGTTTCATTTACATTTACAATGATTATTGATAGGTACATAGCTATTGCCATTTTATTATTCATATTTTAGTTCTTTTTCTTATTCTTAAAGATGTGCCTTTAACATTTCTTGTAATACTGGTTTGGTGGTAATGAACTCCCCCAGGTTTTCTTGTCTGGAAAGCTTTTTATTTCCCCTTCAACTTTAAATGTTAGCCTTGCTGGGTAATGTAGTATTGGTTGTAAGTCCTTTCTAGTTTTATACCAATGTGAGCAGAAAAAATGCATGATATAATCTCAATCTTCTTAAATTTATTGTGACTTGTCTTGTGGCTTTACATGTAGTCTAACCAGTAAATGTTGCACATGCACTTGAAAAGAATGTATTTAGAACACTTCAGGTGAAATGTTCTAAAAATGTTAATTAAATCCATCTGGTTTATTGTGTCATTTAAGGGCACTTGAATATTTTAAATATTTTGGGCCTATCTCTTTTGGTCTGCAAAGTCTCTGTTGAGAAATCAGCTGACAGTCTTATGGGAGCCCCCTTGTAGATAAGTAGCTGCTTTTCTCATGCTGCTCTTAAGATTTTATCTTTGTCTTTAACCTTTGGCATTTTAATTATGATGTGTCTTGGTGTGGGCCTTTTCAGGTTGACCTCATTGAGACTCTCTGTGCTTCTTGGACTCATGTGTTCTTTTTCTGTACCAGGATTGGGAAGTTTTCAGACATTATTTACTCAAATAGGTTCTCAATCTCTTGCTAGCTCTCTTCTCCTTCTGTTATTTCCTATGATGCAAATATTGTTATGCTTGATGTTGTCTCAGAAAGTCCCTTAAACTATCCTCATTTTTAAAATTCTTTTTTCTTTTTGCTGCCCTGATCGAACATTTTCTGCTACCTTATGTTCCAAATCGCCAACTTGATCTTCTGCTTCATTTAATCTGCTATTGATTTTTTCTAGTGTATTCTTTATTTCAGTTATTCTAGTGTCCATCTTTGACTGTTTTTTGTTGTTTCTATGTCCTTTTTTTATGCATACTATCTCTTCATTGAAATTCTCGCTAAGTTCCTTGAGTATCCTGTGTTTTGAATTCTGTATCTGGTAGATTGCTTCCCTCCATTTTATTTTGTTCTTTTTCTGGAGATTTCTTTTGTTGTTTAATTTGGGAGTTGTTTCTTTGTCTCCTCATTTTGACTTCCTCTCTGTCTGTTCCTATATTAAGTAGATCTGCTAAATTGCCCTTCTTGGCAGGGCAGCCTTATGTATTAGGTGTCCTGTTTTGCCCAGTGGCACAAACTTCTTGATCACCTGATCTGGGTGCTTCAGGAGAGTCCCTTGTGTGGTTCGTGTGTGCCATCCTGCTGTAGCTGAGCCTCAATCGCTATTGGCACGTCAGTGGGTAGGACTGACCTTCAGACTGACTAGTTGTATTTGCTGTGGCCACAGTATATGAGTGGCTGTGTGGGGGCTTACCCCACAGAGCAGGATTTGCCCCTGCAGGGTCAGGTGCCTGCTTACCACCCTCTGGAAGTGCCCTTTGTGGAGCTAATCAGATGGTGTTCTGCTGCGGTCTGAAGCTGGCCTTTGGGTGTGTTGGTTCTGAGGCCTCTTGGGAAAGTTCTCCAGCTCAGGCCAATGTTAAATGCTTCCTGTGAGTGGCCTGATGCCACCTGTTAGGAGTTACAAAGTGATCTGCCCTTGGTAGCTGCCTCTGCTGGACCTAGATGAGCGTGGGAAAGTCCACGCTGCAAACTGAGATCAGCTGCTACCAGTACTGAGCCTGGGAAGGTCAGCAAAAGTCACAAGGCACCCTGAGACCTGTTGCTGCCTGCTTGTTGCCTGTAAGGCTCAGTGTCTGTAAGAGCCTGGGGCAGTGTGCGAGTAGGGTGAGAGGCAGGGTCTCTTGAGAGTTGGCAGGGTGAGGTGAGTCCTGTTTACTGGGTTAATCTAGATTCAGATTTGGTGCCAGCGATGAGCCTGTGGCCACTTATCAAAAGTCACAGTGTACACTGAGGCTAGCCAGCCCCTACCTGGGTGTCTTTGGACTTTTGTGATGGGTTAGAGTCTCCGGGAGTCATCAGGGTGGAGTGAGCGGGGAGTTCAGCGGGCTAATGCAGATTCAGGTTTGGTCGTGTGGAGGGAGGGCTCAACACAGGGACAATGGTGGCCCTTGCCCTGAAGCCACACAACTCAGTTTCTCCCTGTACATCTCTGGTGCTCTCCAAGCTTGACTGGAACTCCTTGGGAGTTTAAAAAAAAAAGATAATTGTAAGCCAAGGCTGGCTGGCTGCCTGTGAAAGAGCCAGGGGTGGTTTGGGCGTCAGGTGGGGCGGAGTCTCAGGGAGTCATCCGGGCAGAGCAAGTAGAGTTCACCAGGTTAATGCAGTTTCAGATTTGACAACACTGGGGAAAAGCTCAACACAGCAAAGATGACACCTGCCCGCCAGCTGCATTAGAGAAGGGCTCAACACAAGGACCATGGTGGCCATCCCTCCAGCCCCCCCACTGGAGCCACACAATTCGGTTTCTCTCCATATGCCTCTGGCGACTCTGAGGTGCTGTCCTTCTACTGGAGCCCAGGGTGAGTGTCTGAGAGTGTGTCTGTCTGCGGGCTCTTTAAGAGAATTCCTGGGTTTCTAGCAACCTTCCTTCTCACCTGGAAAGGTGGAATCACTGCTGATTTTCACAGCCCGATGTTTTGTAGGGTCCTCTTCCTGATGCTAGTATTATGGGCTGGGGAGCCCAGCATGGGGCTGGGATCTCTTGCTCCTCAGGGGGATCGTCTGCAGCTGAGATACCCCTTCCTGTTCTCCACAAACACATGGGGTGTGGGGCCAGCCTGTTTTGCACCTTTGCCTCTCCTGCCAGTTTTGAAGTACCTTCTTTTTTACAACCTTAGCTGTAGAATTTCTATTCTGCTAGTCTTCAGATGGCTCTCCCGGCTGATTGTTCTATAATTTAGTTCTAATTCTGATGTGGTCAGAGGAGGAGGTGAGCACAGCTTACCTCCACATCAGTCAGGACCAAATTTCACTTTAATTAAAACTGTCAAACAAACGTCAGCCTCCAAATTATGTGATGTGTATAATAAACACTATCACAATTAGCCTTATCCCCCAAAATGATGACGAGTTTGATCCTGGGGAAGAGCTAGTAAAGTAGTTTTGTGTTGAAGAATAATATTGGAATCTTAAATATTTGATAATCTAAGACAGGAAGATACAGATTTTTGGTGAATTTATAGTAGTTTTTAAATATACAAACCTGTATTGTCACTCTCTGAAAAGAAATGAAGAAACAGGAAAGATAAATCTGATTGAGAGCTAAATTAAGACACAAGGTGGAATTTTGAAGAGTTGCCATGTATTTGAATACTGTTTTTGATTTGATTGGTTCTCCTGAGTCCCCAGAATGGAGTGGATGATTTCAAAGAATCATAAAAATTCAGGAAGATAATTATGGATGCTGAATGTCCAGCTATACTTAACTAGGACAGGCTCGGCAACAGCAGCCTAAGACTTAAATATGAGTATGAATATGGCAACAGGGATGGTGTCCAGGAAGATTGGTCAAGGTTGTCCAACGCATGCTATACCTGATGTGTTAATACATGTTCATACCACAACTTACATGGAAATGCACATGGTAATGAACAGAAAACATCCACAATTTTTCAAGAGACAGAAAAGGAAAAAAGCTTCTAACTGAAATTATGGTTAAAGGGTAAATTCAAGATGAGTAACGAGGAAACATATCATTTTTTTTTTTTAGATTACTTTCAGACAGAGGGGAAGGGAAAAAGAGAGGGACAGAAACATCAATGTGTGGTTGCCTCTCATGTGTCCCTACTGGGATCCTGACCCGGAAGCCAGGCATGAGCCCTGACTGGGAACTGAACTGGCGACACTATGGTTCACAGGCCAGCGCTCAATCCACTGAGCCACACCAGCCAGGGCCGAGGAAACACCATCTTATCTCGCCTGAGCTATAGGAATAATTGTTAAAGTGTTCTCCCAGAATTCACCTTGCCCTTCCATAGCTATTGAGTTGGCCAAAAAGTTCGTTAGGTTTTTCCATGAGTTGGCTCTAGTAGTCCTTAATTGATTTTAACTTCATTTGAAATGATTTTTTAAATTTTACTTATTTATTTTTAAAGAGGGGAGAAGGAAAAAGAGAGGGAGGGAAGCATCAACCTGTGGTTGCCTCTCACGCGTCCCCCATTGGGGACATGGTCCACAACCCAGGCAGATGCTCTGATTGGGAATTGAACCAGAGACCCTTTGGTTTGCACACTGGCAATCAATCCACTGAGACACACCAGCCAGGGTTATTTGAAATAATTTTGTTTGATTGTAATGTGACAGCTGTCATATCAGCGTGCATTAAAAAAGCTTATCAAAATTGATGAATTTTTGTGTAGCCATTTTAATATTGAAAATGAAAGAAAATAAGCAACATTTTTGGCATATTATGCTTTATTATTTCAAGAAAGATAAAAACACAACGGAAATGCAAAAAAAGATTTATGCAGTTTATGGAGAAGGTGCTGTGCCTGATCAAACATGTCAAAAATGGTTTGCAAAGTTCCATGCTAGAGATGTCTTGTTGGATGATGCTCCATGGTCAAGTAGACCAGTTGAAGCTGATAGAGATCGAGGCATTAATTGAGATCAACCAACATTCCATCACACAGGAGATAGCCAGCATACTCAAAATATCCCAATCAATAAAGTTATTGATGAAAATGAAAAATGTGTCTTTAACAGGAAAAAAACATAGGGACTTTTTGGCCACCAGCACAATATTTCCAAACATAGCAGAGTGATTCCATTACATTTAAAACAAATCAGGTCAACCTTCCACTAAAACTCTATGATTTCCCATATATCTCCAAGTGAAAAAAAAAAGCAAAAGAACTTTAAATTGTCTATAAGGCAATTACTGTGGCCCACATTGCTCCTTTGAGCTAATCTATTCTTTACTTCTCTCATTCCACTTAGGACACTGATTGCTCTGCTCTTTCTCACCTCTAGCTGGCATGCTCCAATCTCACAGCTTTTGAGCCTGCCTACTCTCTTACCTGACTGATTCTTACCCCAGAAATTTGCAGGCCTTTCACCTCTTTCAAGCCTCTTTAAAAATATTACTTTCTTAATGTGGCCCACTCTAGCTTATTTAAAATTAGCGACCCTCCTACCTGTACATTCTTAATCTCCCTTATCCTTCATATATTTTCACAACTCTTATCATAGTCTAATTAACTCTACTATTTACTTAGTATCTTTCTTGCATATCATCTGCCCTCCTCCATAGAATGAAGACTCTGAAAGGACAGAGAGTTTTATTTTATACTGATATGTCTCAGAAAATAGTAGCTGCAATAATGTCGGTGTTCAAAAACATATTTTTATCATTGTTGAAAAAATTATTTAGAGACAAGTAGTAAAATGTTAATATAGTTTGTTTGGCAAAAATTGTCAAGGATCTACAGAAATCACTGAAGTTCAGAAAATAGTTTTAATTACTATTTCATTAGAATCATCATTATCAGCACCTCCTAAATGCATTTTTTCGGGCCTCAGTTGTTTGGATTTCTAAGCTTCCATCTTCCTTCTTCATTCTTATATCTACTTCACTTCCTGTTTCCTTCAAAAATTTTACTGCCTCCTCCTCCTCTGTAAACGTTCTAATACATCAGCCCAGTGAAAATGACCGAATAAGTTTTTTATATCCTACTTCTTTACAAGACATTGTGCAAGAGGAAGGTCTCTTTAGGTTTGTTTTATTTAGAATAAACAATACATAGCTTGAGACACACTATGAATCCACAATATAAACTTCCTGATACATCCCTCACAGGGGCTGGAGCCCCCATTCCGAGCACCTTCTGCACTGCGTAGTTGGGATGCTTGATTTAGCCAAGGTATCTCTCCAAATATAGAAAAGTATCAGTAGAATAATATAGTTCTATTGTACTGACTTGGAATCTTTGGACATTATCTGAAACAAACTTTTCATTTCCTTCTCAGCTTACGATAGTTAGGCACAAATTGTTACCTAACTTCCTAAAGTCACAGGTTGTTAGTAATAATTCCAAAAGCCTTTACTTCCGGTAAAATGTGCTCATGATCGTGATGTACCTGACGTGCTGTAAAATGTTAAATTGAGTCCACATACTGTAAGAAGAAAGAATATTGAATTAACAACCAGAAAGCACTTTTAAAGCTAATTCTGACACTAAGGAACTATGTGACTATAGAGCAATTTCTCACCTAGCTCAATCTCCCTTTTTGTGAAATGAAAGGGTAGAATCAATTAGATATCCTCAAAAGGACTTTTTTGTGCTGACATTCTATGTATAAGATACTTTGATACTATAGCGTTGGGGAAAGGAAGAGGCTGGTCCTATAGTCTCTTCTGTTTTCCCAAAGGCACAGAGAGGTTAAACTTAAGTGACTCAGTGAATGTAGGATGGGTAAGAAGTACGTAATACATCCTTCTGAGTGATTATCGTTTTTCAGAGTTTTAAGGAATCTCTCTGCAATTGTAAGGTGTTGCCTTCTTTACACAGTTAAACAGGAAGTACAAACAGACGAACAAAAGAGATCTGACAGGCACAAACCCTTCGGTAATTGTTCAGACACAGACCGCCCGAATAGAAAACACATGCTGTTTCCCCTTTGCCTGACCAATTTGGCATTCAGAGTACAAATTCACGGCCGAGGGGCTGGGCCTCTCCAGGCAGGAACTGGAGTCAGAGGCTTCTCTGCTACTTGCCGGGAGAGGAGAACATCAGGAATGCCTTTCAGTGCCTTGGTTCCTGAGCTGTCCCACAGAAGCCAGGCGGCGTGGAGCAGCCCCACCACAGCTCACCCTTACCTCTGTAGGAATCGCGATGCAGGCCAAGTACAGCAGCACGAGGAGCATGCTGGATGCTGATGGGGACACCACCATGAGCCTGGATTCTCGAGCCTCTGCTGCATCTCATCGTCCAGAGCGTGGGCACACAGGTACTCTGTCTCCTGGAGTCCAGACGGGCCAGACCCTCGAGAAATGTATGAGATAAACTGCCTCTTTGAGGAATGTAGAAAACAGAGGAAAGACAGATGAATGCTTTCACAATTTGCAATTAATGTGAACTGTTCACTTTCCACCACTTGCATGTGACCTCCTATATGAACATCGGAAAAATTAAACTCAGTAAATACACAGATGTTTGTTTTTCTAAGATTCTCTTGCTGGCAGAGTGCTTTGCAGCTGAGGGTGTGTTGTTTTTACCTTAGGTTAGAGCATGCAAAGGTGAGATTTACAAAAGCAAAGCATTGCACCTTCCCCTTCCTGCCGTCCCATGAAGGTCAAATCCAGTGCTGTTTCATTTACCCGCTGTGATCTGATCTGGACATTTAGATTTATGAAGGCTACCTTTTTGGTAGTTTTGCACTCATGGCTTTGGAGGGAGGTTTCCAAGCAGATACATCAAACTTGGTTTTTTAATTGTTCTTGGTTATAATTGTTCTGTATTGTGAAGTTGTGAGGCCTTGGGAGAGTCATAGCAACATCAGGTGTTTGGCTTTCTCATCTGTGAAACGAGGCGGGGGATTAAAGCAAATGACTTCTGTGGCCGCTTCAGCTCTGACATTCTGTGATCCAATGACTTATGTGGTGGCCTCACGTGCAATTACATTCCATCCCCTCTTCCCTTCTGCTCTACTGAGTTCCAGAATACTATAGAGATGATTGGATTAAATTATGAAACTATTTAATTTCAGTTACATTTAGTTTTCATCTTACGCTTTTATTTCCAAATGACTCACTCTGTGACATATTGATAAAATATATTTTTTTCAGTCCATAGAAGAGATATAATTCACACATACATAGAGAAGGATCTTATTTCCCAGGCAACTCCACCAATCTAAGGCAAAAATGTGTCTTGAGGTCTAGTGAAAAGGCCTCACACTGCCATACAGACAGGGCTAGGTTCTAATACCAGCTAAGTCACTTACTAATTGTGGGATGTTGGACATGTCACTTAGGTATCATGGGGTCTCAGTTTCTTCATTAATAAAATGCTAATGATGATAAACATGCATATAGTGATTATTACATTTCTGATATTGCTTTAAGTGTTTTATACGTATTAATTCATAGTAACTAACCAATGTTACATAGAAGTAAAAATCCTCACATAGAAGGTGGCTACGAGTACTAAGGTTGATAAGCTATGTCAAGTCCTTGGGACATGGCAGACATGCCAAAAATGTGAGTTTCTTTTCAAAAACCCATTCCTTGAGAATTCCTAAAGGGTTCTGTTTACATTTTTGTGTCAGTGTATACCAGAGAAATCCTCACTTAATGTCTACATCTTAACATGTCCTTTCTTTTTTAACCATATTCAGGTATTCTTCCCCTTTGTGAATCTGCACACTTACTTTTTCCCTGTTGTCTTCCATTTCTCTTTATCTTTAGGTTTTATTCCTTTCCCCTACTAAACCTTTTCATTCACTTTCTATTTATTGAATGCCCTGCGACCTGAGAGTCACTCACGCAGGTTTTTGTTTTTTTCCTAAGCTATCTAGTAAGCTGTGAGGGGATACTCGGGGATTTCCAGCCTCCTTGATGTAAAACAAAGTGATGACTTTGGAATGTCAGTTCCTGCAGCCACTAGATATGTGTAATAGGATGTGATATGTTTTCCTCCAACAAATTCTGTGAAGAGTTGGAGCTTAGGGCTGCCGTTTTAAGTGGATTGTGTATAACTTCATGTTTCACCTTTGATGTGAGCCAGGAGCTCTCAGAAGGATTAGTTATCAGCATAATGAGGAACAGGGTGTACTAAGAAGTTCTGCTGCGATTGGAGGGTGGAGGGGGTCGGGGATAAAACACTAACTGAAATATCTGGCAACCTTTTTGTGAGAAATGGAAATTGAAATCGTCAGAGTAGAGGTTATAAAGTAGTGTCTTCCAGGGAAACATCACATCTGAAAATATTGGGTTGGCCAAAAAACTGGTATGGTTTTTTCTGTAAAGTAAAATACACATTTTTCATTTTCACCAATAACTTTATTGATTGAGATATTTTGAGTATGTTGGCTCCCACGTAATAGAATGTTCATTGATCTTAATTAATGTCTCAATTTGCTTGCCATCAACTTCAACTTGTCTACCTGACCGTGGAGCATCATCCATCAAGAACTCCAGCCTGGAACTTTGCAAACCACTTTTGACACTTTAGATCAGTCACAGCACCTTCTTCATACACTGCACAAATCTTTTTTTTTTTTTTTTTTTTTGCTTTTCAGTTGCATTTTTACCTTTCTTCAAATAATAAAACATAATATGCCAAAAATGTTGCTTATTTTCTTTCATTTTCAATATTAAAATGGCTATGCAAAAATTCACCAATTTTGATTTGTTTTTTTAAATGCATGTTGATATGACAGCTGTCTGAATACAGCCTAACAAAATTGTTTCAAATAAACTAAAAGACAACTAAGTGCTACTAGAGCCATCTTATGGGAAAAACCAAACGAACTTTCTGGCCAACCGTAATCATCTTACACTACATGTATGGTATCTTGTTTTCATCTTGTGATAATGCAAGTATTTAGAGAAACATCACTGTAGAAATCAATTTCTTAGAAAAATAGATCTGTAATGCTTTTGTTGTTAAAAAGACAATTCAAAAATCTCTGGGATTTTTTTTTTCTTTTTGGCCATGCAGAAGACTAAGATTCAATTTAATATTGTGGCACAATTACAACTATAAAATTTTAGAATTAATAAAAATAAGTGACATGCATTTATTTTCTAGATTTTTTAAAATATAAAGTTGTTTGAATTTTAAAAAATAGTTAAACAATTAGGAAGACAGAAAGCAAAAATACAGGTTAATACCCTTATGCCTTCCAGCCAAGAACTTATGCTTGGGGTCCTGCTATCCCAGGCCTGTTGTAAGGCACAGGGGATATAATGCCAAGCACGATATGATCCCTGTCGATGTGGAAACTTAAATTCTAATACAGTTCCCAGCTCAGCAATAAGGGCGATAAGTGCCATGATGAAAGCATTCACATGGTACAAGGGAGAACTTGGTTACTTCTATCTGGTAGAGGTAGAGGAGATCACTAACATTTTGAGAGAGGGGGTGACCATTCAGTTTAGTTGACTTTAAGATGTTGCTCATGATATGGAAGCAGAAATGGGAAGGTTTAAGGAGCTGAGTGCCCTATGGGCAGACACATGAGAGAAACACCAAGGACGTCTTCGTTAACTTTGTGTTTCAAAGAACTTTAAGCAGTATATTACGGCTGAGGTGTAGAGTTGGAGGAGGGAAGCTTGACAAGAGGTTAAGTCTGGAAAGTTAAGGAGGACCCATTATGTCACACTGAGGTATTCTGACTCTATTCAGCAACTAAAGTGAGTTAGCTGAAGGATCTAAACCAGGAGTAACAAAACCCATTTTGTGTTTTTAGAAGCCCATCTAGACTACAATAAGGAGGATGGATTGCAGGAGAATGAAATTGCATGAGCTAATACAGATTTTGCACTAGTATAAGCATGGGATTAAAAAGAGCCTGAACTGAGATAGTACAGGAATGAGGAGAAGAAATCAGATACGAAAGTTGAGAGGAGGAAAAATTTAAAGAATTGGTGACTGGTTACAAGGGGGAAGGAAAGGGAGAGCAAAGGTTGACTGGGCTCCACCTGATATTATGTAGGTGGTGCTGCCATTAACTGAGATGGAAACTGCAGGAAGAATAGGAAAGGTGATGAACTCAGTTTGAGTTTGAGATGCCTGTAAGAGAAGGGACATACAGTTGGTACCATCCAAAGACTCTTGGCTATACAGTGTGTGGATTGGAGGTAAGACCCCTGAGCCATGTATTTATGTGAAAATTGTCGGCATTTAGGTAGGCATTAAACTTCCTGAGAATGAGTGATATCACTGAGGAAGAGAATGTAAAATGAAAAAGCAAAAAAAAAAAAAAAAAGGAGAAGAAGAGTGCCAACAAGGGAATTTTAGGAAATACAATATTGAGGGGCTGGCTGGGCAGAAGATTTCAGTGGTAGACGTGGACCAGGAGAGGGAGGCATCTGGGGAGTCAAGAGACAGTAAAACAAATGGAAAAGTCAACAGTAGTGAAGGTTTAATTTTAAAAATAACAATAAGTGCTGCAGAGAGTTCGAGTAAGAGGAAGGCTACAAACTGTTGTTTAACAATAAAAAGGAAGATAGAATATTGTTAACTTTTAATAGCATGAGTTTGAAGGCAACTAATAGTTAAGTAAGAAAATGAATAATCTGTCACTTTCTCTTCTTTTTTTGAAGGACCTAGGTGTAAGGAGAAAAGATAATGTGTTAGAGCTAAGGTATTATGGGGCTGTGAGAGTACATTTTAATATTATTTTTTAAGGTCTGGGAGGTACTACCTCAGTAGTAGCTTGAAAAAAGTACAGTTGGAACACTTCACAGTACTAATATATTGGGGACAGAGAAAATGACATAAAACTGATAGGTCAAAATTCCTGCTAAAGATTAAATGTAATCCTATCAAAAAGAATATGAAAACCTATTGGGATTTAATGAATAAAAATTATTGACAAGTTCAAGTTCCACTTTTCATTACTCATATTAATTAAAAATTCTCCAATTGTTCTTACATTTTTAGCTTTATTTTTTCTACTACAACATAAACACTTCATTGAAGATTCATGGGATAAATCATATCTAATTAATTCAATAAATCTTTAAGGCATACTACTAAATGTCAAACCTTATGGTAGACACTGTAGAGACTCTATTTAGGTACTTGGGGAAGTAGAAGGAATAATCTGAATCAATAATTATAAGAAAATGTTATGTAGTGCTATGGAATATATGCAAGAGGCCACAAAAGCAAATGGGAATGAATAACTTACTGTGTTTATTCATGCGCATATTTTTGAATGAGGTGACATTTGATCTGGTCTGTAAGGCAGAGTCCAAGTCTTCCAGGCAGAGCGACATGAGGCACTGGGTGGCCTTTCCATTGTGAGGGTCACACTTGCAAAGATAAAAACAGCGGTCAGGAACTAGCTTGGTGCAGTGTATTCATGGGTAAAATTAAGAATGACAAGAGTTCAGAGGGCAAAGATTAAGTGTTAGTTTTGGATCGAACTTAGATGAGGATGAGAAAATTTTGGAAATCATCAGTAGAGTGAAACATGATGACAAGGTAAATGATCGGGATGACGAACGGTTAGTCCTCGAAGGGAGGGGTGTATGAAAGAGATTGGCCACATGAGGCAAAATGTAGGATGGGATCCTACAATGTGGGGCTTTACACAGCATGCTCAGAAACTTTGTTTCTTTAAGGAAGAAGTTAAATTTATATACTTTATGACATTCACTTTGGTGGTAGAATGAAAAATGTATTATTTAAGGTGGCTATTACTGAGATATTTCACAATATAGAGGTAAAAATTTACAAGCGACAAAACCCTAGAGTCTTTCTGTAATTCTCCATGGAACTGCCATATGAGGCAAATATCGATGTGAGATTTGTTGGGAGGATAAGAAAATGGTTTAAAACACCGGGCTCCAGAATGAAAGTACGTAAATAGCGCTTCTGGCTCCATCGCTTACTAGCTGTTCGCCCCTAAGCAAATGAAGTAACTCCTCAATGCTTCAGGTTTCTTATCCAAATAAAGGTTGAAAATGGTGCCTTCCTGGATAACTTTTGGGAGATTCAAACGAAATACTGCAGCACCTATAATATACTTACTAAGTATTATTATCAGAAGCTACGTGCCCTTGGGTAAGTTAGGTAACCCTTTTAGGACTCAATTGCCTACTCGTAAAGTAGGGACGACAATAGTACCTGCCTCCTAGAGCGTTCCTAAGGGGAGACGAGACCATTCATCGAAGGCACTTATCTCAGTAGCTCACGGGATATTAGCGACCGTCATTGATAGTCATTGCAAATTATATGTACTTCGGAAATGAAATTCCTTGACTGGGGTATAAAATGGACTCACCTAAGTTTTACTCAAAAGAAAAAATAAAATTGAGTTTCTAAATGTAGTTGCTGTAAATAGGAAACTTGGTACATTCTGGAAATGATGTGTGTTTTCAGATGTATATTCTTTTGAAATTATAGGAAGAATAATACCTATCTGCTTTTAGAGAGAACGAAAAAAGCAAATACTTGAAATAGACCTGTAAGAGAAAGGAAACGTCCACTTTTATGAACAGTGAAAAATTTCTCAACCCAAGAGCCTCAAACACTCACCCGGGAGGAGGTTTGCTACGTGCTGCATGTGAAGATTAAAGAAACAAGAAGTTACTAGGAAAAACCCAATATTTAAAAATTTAAAAACATATCCAAAGGTCAGATGTGGGCTAACAATAGTTGAAAAATATTAAAAGAACAGTAATATGAAGAATGAGGTATGTATTTTCTAAATTTTACCTCCTGTTTCCCTGTGAGTCCTGGTTCACAGGGATGTACACAAAGTGTGGTGTTAAGCATGACTGACTAGCTTGCCACTAGTTTGCAGTGGGGCTGTAGACAAATTATTTAAATTCTCTATGGCTCTCCCAGCTTTTATGCCCCTTTCCATTTTGGAGACATACTAATAGATTATTCAGTAAGGCCAGTTTCATTTCTTACAGGCCCAGAGAACGGGGGTGTATTAAAATTTTCCCTCTCTGATGCCTGATGAACAGCAACTAGTTTAGTGTGATAATTCTCCTCATCCACAGTGTTTCTTATAACTACAAAGGAATTTGTATTTCAAACTTCACCTTAGCACTGTAGGCTTTTATAGTATAGTTATAGTAAGAGGATACAGGAAAGGGCTGTTTTTTTCTATATATATCTTATTATTCCTAGGGATGTTTATATCATTCCTTTGCCTGTCCACACCTTTTTCTAAACATGCCTCAGGAGACAGCATAGGATTCTCTTCCAAAAAATAAAGACACAGTGAAGCCAAGCCAAACTGAAGCAGCTTATTTTTATTTTAGGGTGGGGGTGGTCCCCAGAGAGAGATCTCATTATAATCGAGGGCACTTGGACTAAAACTCGGGAATATTAAACCCACACTTAGGAAAAAGTACCTAGAGGGGGAAAAAGAAAAAGTGAAACTTGCAACTCCATAGTTGTTCCATCATGAAAGTCTTAGAAATAACCACACCTGGCATAGAAGCTGCTTAGGGTTTGTTTCTCTGGGTCTTTAGATAAAACAGGAAAATATTTTGAATACTTAAGGAGAAGGAGAGGGGGGAAGGGAAGAAGAGAGAGGGAGGGAAGGAGGGAGAGAGAGAGAGAGAGAAAGAGACATCAGAGTAGAAAAATTCCCAGATGATCAAGGAAAGATGATTGCCTTACAAGTTAATTTTTTAAACTTTGTTTCCTTAACAAAAGATCTGCTACACTTCTTTCCTATTCTCTCCTAGAAGCAGCCATAGGAAGGATTGTGTATTTATTCTTTACATGGATATAATTATTATTAAATAATGTTTTAATACCTAAAGTCCATGCCCTCACTTCACAGTGAGGATTTAAGTTTACTCTTATTATCCCTTTGGACAGAACACCAACAACTTCCTTATCCCTAATATTATATAAGGGAAAACAGTTTTCTTAAAGAATAAATAACTTGGTTGATTTCATAGTTCTTATTCTCTTTTATCTTCTTCTCATTACTTCTAACTTGGCCAAAGAAATATTAATCATGAAAAAGGGACCCTATTTAAAAAAAATTATGCCTTTGCATGTGTATTGATATGAATAGGTCTGATCAGGGGTAGACAGGAATGTAACAGAGATATTTATATATAATAGACACATTCATTCTTTCATTCATTCATTCATTCATTCAACATTAATTGAATTTATTTCAACTGATGTTCTATGTGCTAAATGCACACTAATATTTTCCATGATATAGCTTGCTTTCTACTGGGGTAAGGTAGATGTAAACCAAAAAAAAAAAAAAAATATATATATATATATATATAATATCTGATGGTAATGAGAGATATGGAGAAAACTAAAGCTACCATGGTGGCTGGTCCACAGATACACGTGTGTCTCTGGAATGTAGAAACACCCACCTGGATAATGTTCTTTGGCTATATAGAACTTAAAAAAGTCTAGGGGTTTTGGAGAAGATGTTTCTACTCTTATTCTTTTATGCTCTGCTAATCTGAGATACTCTAAAGGTCAATGCCTCGGTAAGTCAGAAGTTTCCAGGTCAATTTAGATCAAGCACATAGGCCACATCTCTCAGAGCTTTTGATGGTTCAGAATCTCACGTCAGTGGGTAGAATCCAGTACAGCCAGGAGATGAATTTACCGAGTCTGCCCTCTGCTGACAGAAAGATTGCTGAAAAGTCAATAGATTTTAAAAAATAATCTGTAAGGTTTAATTTGAGGTAATCTGTACCTTTGTAAAAATTATGTAGTTTAGGTAATATTCATGTTTTTATAATTTCATTCTTCATTTATTTACTCATTCAAATATGTATTCTGCCTGTATGTGCCAGGCACTATTTTCAGTGCTGGAAACACAATGGTGAACAAAGATAGACAAGATCACTCTTTGAATGAAGTGTACATCCAATGGGGAGGAGATAAACAAACAAAAACCATGAAAATGATACTTAATAATCTTATTTAAAGAAAAACATACACACTGGGATAATGTGCTAGAGATGGACGCATAGTCCTCTCCGAAGGATGTGCCATTTAAACCTAAGGCTGAATACCGGGAAGTAGCCTACCAAGAAACCCATCTGCGGATTAGTTAATGCTGGGGAAGAGGCAGAGTTAACACACAGGCACTAAAACAGGGTCAAGCTTGTTTGTTTCAAGGATAAACAGAGGCCAATGTGAGTAGAGCATTTGCCTGAGGGCTGAGTAATACAGAAAGGGATGAGAGCCAGGAAGGGTCTAGATGAAAAAGGTTCTTATATAATTTTATCCTAAGTGCAATAAGCTATTGGAAGTCTTTAGTTTAAGTTATGAAGTACCATAATTAAATTCCCATTAAAAAAAACAGAGCAACCTGACTCTTTATGAAAAGCAATTTGGATTTTATTAAAATTGTAATGCAGGCCATTGAAAATATTTTAAAGGAGATGATTATTAAAAGAAATTAAGAATCACATTTTAAAATGTATGAATGCCTGCTCCATGATTTCCCTACTAGATTGTAAATCCCAAAGGATAGTGATGATATTTCCTGTTTCTATACATCTTTACCACTTCTCATTCCCTGTTTGGAAATAATGTTTAGTATTATACAAATTTCTGCACTTAGAATGTACTCTGTGGAGGGCTTTCCTAAAGGGGAAATGAGTTTCTGTTTCTTTAGTCTTTCTGTCACCTGACTTGAATTCCCAATGAAGTGAAACTCACAAGTCCTGAGATCAGTGTGTTTGAGGGTTTCTCTCTCCCTTTGTTTCATTTTAATCACAACGTTCAATGCTACTTGCAGAGGGCGGTTTTCCCTGTCAGGTATAACAGGTCATTTAAATTGGCAGCTGATCTCACTAGGTGATGGGTGTACTTTCCACGAAGCGGAGCCCCTAAAATTACCACATGGCACACTTGTGGAGGTGTGGGCAAGTGATGTTGTCTTTAGCTTTTTCATTACTTAATTGGTGCACAATTGAGAGAGCTTGGATCTACCCTGGAGAAACCGATGATTGTGTTTCCATCTATTTTTGGAAAGCTATAAATTGAATGAACAAATAAAATCTTTACGGAAGAGGAACTTTCAAGAAAGAGATCCCAAAAAGAAACAGCAAAATGATTCTCTTTTCTGATACGCAGTTTGCTTTTGGGGAGAAGCATTTATGGAATTTGGGAGGGATGGTGTTTCGCAAAAGTGACAAAAAATTAATTTCATCTCTTCTCTGATGATGTCAAAAATGGTTCTTTGTTAAGTCATTTACATGAGAGTCTTTTATAACTCAAATTTTGACAGAAATAAAGTTATATAAACAACCATATAAAGATAATAGTAATGAACAACTTGATTCACTGCAAAGTAGGACTGGGTGGGTGTGGGGAATAGAAATGGGTGTGGTTGGTGAAAAAATCTAACCGTGGTAAGTGAGGCTTGGCCTGCAGGCTTATGACAATGTTTTTCTGAGGACAGAAGGAATGTGATCTAGTCCCCGATTACTGTTGTTCTGCAGAATATGTTCTCTCTCAGCACCAACTCCTCTCGCTTACAGCTGACATACACCCAAGAG
This sequence comes from Mormoops blainvillei, assembly GCA_004026545.1. Taxonomy (NCBI): domain Eukaryota; kingdom Metazoa; phylum Chordata; class Mammalia; order Chiroptera; family Mormoopidae; genus Mormoops; species Mormoops blainvillei. The sequence continues at coordinate 83,053 of PVJD01003480.1, read as the reverse complement.
GATGAGAAAGCAAAACCTTGCCTTTTCTTTTGTTCCCTGCAGAGCACCGGCCTCCCTCTTCAGCTTGGCGTCCAGTGGCCTTGACCCTGTTTCTTTTATGCTTGGTGCTGCTGATTGGCCTGGCAGTACTGGGGTTTGTGTGTAAGTCTGCAATCTGAGTTGGGGGAGGACCCTGGCTCCAAGGTTTGTCTAGGATAAGAAATATTTGTTATGGAATTTTTTTTTATACTTGAGTTCTATAGCCTGTGAATAATTCAGTGCACCTTATTCTAAAGTACCCATTTAAACAGTGAATAGTGGAAGAAGCATTAAAAGACAGAAATCATTCGCCAGCTAGATTTTTATACTCTCTTTGGGATAACAAGTCTTTTGTCCCTTTGTTTATCCACCAATATTTAAAATCAACAATCTTTAATAAACACATGCTTCAGCCCCTTCCTTTCCACAAAAGAGTCGAGGCAGTGGATTTTGCCTGTAGCGTGCCTGGCTTAGTGGGCTGCTACAGAGGGAAGGGGTTTCATTTGTACCCCAACTGTGCAATATAAGGAGGACAGACCAGGTCTTTAATCACCATCATACTTTTCAAAAGACCTAGGAAGTTATAAAATCATTTTGCAAAAGCCTATGAAAATTAAAAAAGGGAAATTCATGCCTCAAGTCTTTAAATTTCAAACTAGTAAGGACAAGTTCAAAAGCTTAAAAAAGGAAGTGGGCACATTTTCTTCACCAAATCAAGACACTACAGCAATATTTCCTGGAACAGTTGAAGAAGGTGATGCAAGGTAAAAGGTTGCATGGAAGGGCAGGTTTCAATGTCAAAAATTTGGTTTTTGTAGGAGACTTTCAAACTTTTGTCATCTTAAATTTTATAATTAAAAAATTAATTTTTTTACCCAGACCCCCACATTCCTACTTTATTGTCATATAACTAACTATTGTTTTGCAACCACCATTCTTTTGAAGGATATAAAGCAAAGTTCATGATTCAGAAAGGATTTTTGCCTTAAATTTAAGACCCTGGAGTTTAAACCTAAACACTGAAATATTTTAACCAAGTGATAGTAACTTGCTGTCACGGAGCCGCACTGCCAATGGATAAAGATGTAGAAATGGTAATACGACCGTTTCAATGGCTGAATGCGGTAACAATGTATGGCATGTTGTCAATACTCACTATAATGGTCAAAGGATACAGAGCTTTGTAGCTTTAGGATAAGTAATGGTTTTAGAATATACACAAAATATTTATTAAACAGTAAATATAGTTAAGGAATTTATTTCTGAAGTTAGAAACTGTTACTACGACTCTACATTTTCAGATGAGAAAATATACTTGGAGAGATTAATTTGCCCACAAAAATACAATTTACTATGTTCAACATTCCAGCCTTGAATATCGGTAATATGAGCTCTCAGAGCCTGAGATCATAAACAATACACTGTATTGTCTTCTCCAAATGTAGAAAATGGAAATAGAAATGAAGAAATACACTGCCTCGTCTGACTTGGTAACTTTGGTTAGTTTTTCAGTTCTACCAGCTCTCCAATGCTCAGAAAGACAGCATTTCTGAACTGCAAGAAAGACTGGGGAATCTCTCTCAACAGCTGCAATCCCTCCAAGCCCAGAAGAGGAAGCTTGGAGAAACCCTGCAACATGTGGCTGAAAAATTCTGCCGTGAGCTCTATAACAGAACTGGAGGTGAGTCCTGACCACTAAACTCCCTCTGCCCTCAGGAGATCAGTCAATATAGGGCTAACTTTCCCATCAGTGTGCCTGGGAACTGATGTGTTAATTAAATAGTTGTATTATTTAACTAGGTGTCTGGCAAACTTAATAGTTTGGGCATACAGATTATGTCCAGTTATTTGGATCATTTAGCTCAGGTATATCTAGGCATAATACATGAAAGAATTCTTGAAATTCAGACATTTTAGACCATTCAAGAACTGTATGATGTGACTGTATCTTCATATTCAAGGAATAACAAGGAACCTCTGTATCTGGAGTGAGGGAGTGGAAGACTAATAGGAGATGAGGTAGAGATTATTTATGGCATTAGGGGGCATTGTAAGGGGTTTGTCTTCTGTTTTGAGCAAAATGAGAATTTATTACAGGCTCTTCAGCAGAGAAAATACATACCTGGTGTGAATTTTTAAAGGCTTACCCTGCAAATATATTGAATATAGACCAGAAAAGGGAAGGATAGAAACAGAGAAATCACATGGGAGATGGCTACTGCAGCCATCCAGGGGAGCAGTATTAGTGATTCAAGTGAGAATATGGCTGGTGGAGATGAGCATGGGATGGAATAAACGGGTTGTAAGAGAAATGGGTTGTGAGAGTCCAAGGTACCTCCCAAGTTTTTGGGTAAAGCAACTAGAAGCATAGAGATGTGATCAAGTGAAATGGGAAAGAATTCTGTGATTATAGAGGGGGTGGTTAGAAACCAGGAAGGCTCTCTGGGGCAGGTTGAATTTGAAGTACTTATGACTTAGATATCCAAGGCAGGATATGGGTAGGCAGTTTGGTACATAAGAGATAAGATCTGGGCCAGAGATATAAACTGACTTATTCAGAAATCTCCTAAATTATTTGTTTGTTTAAAACTTTGTTTTACCTTAAGGAATATTTCATATATATAGAAAAATACGAACAATAATATAATATCCCTTTGTATTGACCACTCAGATTTTAACATGTTAACATTTAGACACCAGACTGTTTTTGAAATAAAGACATTTCTATGGAATTATTGAGTTCCCCTCTCACCATATACCCACAAGGGACTTGGTTATGGGTCCCCAACTCTTAAAGGCCGAAGACCATGTTTCCCTTAGGTACTAAAGCCATAGCTGTCAGGGCTAGTTCTATATCTACAGCCACTACCCGCAGTAATCCATCTTGACTTATGCCCTTAATTCTCTAACTTTGGTGCCCATCTAAATTTCTGGTACATGGATATTTACCATTCTAATTCATACTTGGCTTAGTATTTATATAGTTTTTTCTAAAATTTTATTTACTTGTGTTTAGAAAGAGAAAAGAATCCATATCTTATTGGTATACCACAGTCTGTCCGGAAAAAGTCCAGCCATCATTAATGTAGTGTGAACGGTTTGCACAACATCCATATAACCTGGCAGTCAAGGAGAGTGGACTGGAACGCACCTGTGTGAACACTAGCAATTTCACTGTACTAGTCAGTGGGGCAGTACAGGCCATTGAGTGTGTACATGTACAGGCATGTATTGTGTGGCCGTCCATTCAAAATGACTGAGCGAGTATAGCAACGAGTCTGCATCAGATTTTGCGTTAGGCTTGAACATTTTTCCACGGAAACTATCAGGATGATTCAGAGGGTTTTTGGAGGTGATGCAATGAGTGTAGCACTGGTAAAAGTGTGGCACAAACCCTTCCAAGATGGCCTAGAATCTGTTGACAGTGGTCCCCATTCTGGAAGGCCTGCAACAAGCAGAGCACCAGAGAATGTTCAACATGTATGGGCTACGGTCAGTGAAGATCTGTGTGAGGTCCCAAGATGCCTACTTTGAAGGAACCTGAGCTATCATCGTCTTATGTACAAGGTTTCTTGTATCTTGTATCTTCTTCAACAAATGGCTCTATTTTTCATTGTACATGGCTGGATACTTTCTGGACAGACCCGTATATTGCATTAAAAAACAAACAAACAAACAAACAAAAAAATCTCCTTACTAGTATATAAGAAGATGTTGAAGAATAAAATTGTAAAATCTTCAACTGTTTCTTAAGGGCAATGCATGTTGAGTTTCTGAACATATGAAAAGTTCTTTATGCATCGAACATCCTCTCTGCACACCAAATTGCATGGACCAAGGAACAAGGAAGCTCCAGCCATTCATTGCTAGATTCCATATCCATAGGAGGAGGTAGTCTCTGTTTCAATCCCCGCTGTTTGCTCAGGACCAATCACAATTCCTCGCATATAGTAGGTGCTAAGTAAACACTTGTAGTTATCATTGCCTGGGCAATTAACTATCTAAGAGAAAGGGAATCCATTCTTTCTTGGGTTATCAAATACTATAGAATTTCAAGAGAGGAGAGAAAACAGACCTGGGTAGAAAATAACTTACTAAAATTGGTTTCTTTCCAAGAGCACAGGTGTAGCCCTTGCCCAGAAAAGTGGAAATGGCACGGGAACAAATGCTACCAATTCTATAAAGAGAGCAAGAGCTGGCAGAACTGTGACTATTTCTGTATCACTGAGAACTCAACCATGTTGAAGATTAACACACAAGAAGTGCTGGTAAGGTCCTGAGTTTTGGTCAGCGTTTGACGTATTCTCAAAAAGAGTCTTTAAAAGAGCTATGTAAGAAGGATCTAAGCAGTCAAGTTCCACAGACCCTCCCACTTCTTCCATTCAGGGATATATAGCAATTTATACATACATATATATGTGAAAACCTCTCTGTACACATCTCTCTATATATATGTTATTGTAACGCCTCTAAAAGCTAAATATTTTCTTGTGTGCCTCTGCAGCAGTTTGCCATGCCTCACAGCTACTCTGAGTTTTACTACTCTTACTGGATAGGGCTCTCCCGCAACGGCAGTGACAAGGCCTGGCTGTGGGTGGATGGAACACCGTATGCTTCTGAACTGTAAGCCTTCAGAATATTTTGTGGGGAAGGCATGTAATAGGTGTTGCTTGAGTGACAGAATTCAACAAGTTGGTTCAACAAAGCATTAACTGAACATCTGCTTTGTATTAGATACTATAGTTGTAGGAGGATGTCCAAGGATGTATAAAACAGTGCTTGCTCCTTAAGGGTGTATAAACCAGTGAGAGAGACAGATAAAAAGTGTTAATGAAATAGCAGAGAAAGTTCTTTGTCTGGTTGCTTTCAGAAAATTTCATTTCAGGCCCTGGAGTTTCTTGGAGCATTAAAATGGTCTGGAATTCACTGAAGAAGAAAGGAGAGAGAGTGAGAGGGGGGAGGAGAGAGAGAGAGTAAGTCTTTTATGGATTAATAAACTGAAGCCCAGGTTGTGATGGTGACTTGCCTAAGGTTACAAAACTTCACAACTTGTCAGTACCTAGAGATAGTATGAGACCTCAGATTTCTTGGTTTTCTGTGCACTGAAATGGGGAGCACATCTTTAAAAATGCATTGTCTGAGGACAGATTTACTGACAATATAAACAGTATTATTATCAAAAGTTAGTTCTACTTATGTAATTTAGATAAGAGTAGGCATGATGTACTTTAAAGTAGGTAAATGTAATATCGATGCTGAAATATAATTTAAAGCCATATTTGAAAAGACACCTCTCTATGTACAAATAGGATTTATTCTTCCTGGAAATAGAACATACACAACTTAATCATTTTTATTTTACAGTTAAGTAAACTGAGTCACAGAGAAGGCAGATAATTTCTCAGATGGCTGTAAAATTATATGTTAAAGTTGGAGTATAACATGTACTATAGTTTTAGGTAGAAACTGTTTTTGTTGTTTTGGGTGACCTGGTGTTTCAAAGAATTACTTTGGAAATTGAAGGGCTGAAAAGAAAGAGCTTGGTGACTCCATCTTTCCAGTAAACTCATTCTGGGCATTTGTGCTAGAATTTTATCCAGCTGAGACTATTTCCTATGTACTAAGTTCTTAGTATTTCTTTTTAGAAATAATAATTAAATTAACTTTTTATTTTTTTATTTTTTAAGGTTTAGGATTATAACAGATATCACCAGCATAAGACACAGGGACTGCGTAACCATCCTCAATGGAAAGGTTTTCTCAAAAAACTGCCAAGAGTTGAGACGGTGTGCGTGTGAGAAAATGGCAGCCACGGTCCAGCTAGAGAGACTCCTTAGCTTCTCTGAACCATTACGCGGGGCTGATTGACTCTTCAGCTCCAACCGCAACTTTGCACTCCCTTGAAACAAACTGAGGATCTCGTAAGAAAAGTCAATCTCTTTATGTGCCCTCGGTTTCAAACTATTCTCTTTCATTTGATCCATGTCTATACAACAATTTAACAAAAATTTGAGCCAAGCAAGGCCAATGCAAAGGATATCTGAGACATAGGGAAATGGAATAAAAATCAGGAAAGGCGATCCCTCTGACTGGAGCAAGAAAGGTTTTCATGTTTCCTGCTCAAGATCACCAGCCTCTCTGCACTTGGGGAGTCCATGACATATTTACCAGTCATGAAGAAGTCCCAATTACATGTCATCAAGCAGCCCCAGAAACCCACAAAATTATTATCCATCTTCTTGATTTTGAGATAACTTCCTAGTGTTCTTCCTTCTGAGCATCTAATGCCATTTCCCTTTTTCCATGTCTTCCTTAATATTTAGAAGAGTGAGAAACTTAAACAGAGGAAATAAATTTATGTAACTTCCTTTGCGCCAACAGTCAATCAACCCATGAGAAATTAGCAATGATTTCTTATATGTGCTACCAAATACACAACTAGCTCCTTTTGTTTGCCTAAGTTCTTCTTTTTCCCCTTTCCAGCCTGTCAGTAAAGCCCCCATCTGCTGTGTCTGCGGCCTGCTTCTCACCAGGCTGCTTCTCTTTATTAGAATCTTACCCTTACAACCCTATCTCCCCGTATCTTAAATATGTCTATTTAAGATTCCAATGATTGTCTCCTCCCCTTAGGAATTTCTTCTATGATAGAAATATTCTCAACTCAGCTCCATGTCAGAATTACTGTCCCTGACACTCCCTTCAGAGACGGAAGCCCAGAACAAAATCAGTCTGTTTATGTGCATCAGCAATAGTGGGGTTTTAGTCCATATTGTCTTCCATTTGATCCATGTTTATACCCTTCAGGTACTAAAGATTTAATAATAATAAATGAAAATAATGTGAAGTATGTGTGATTTTAGAATGGGTTTGTAATTTGGGGGACAATTCAGTGTGGAAATGCTCTTCAAAAGATCACAGAAACCAGTGTTCTGATGGTGCTTTCCTGAGACTTTGTATGGGCTTTACAAGAGTACCGATTGTTTGAGGAAAATAAGAAGCCTTTGAGATGCGTGCTGTCTTCAAGAGAGTGGTTTTAACATTTTCCTAAAATGAAATCCATTGAGGCAAGTTGTCATCAACACATGGCTCAAGATGAGTAAACCAAATTGCAACAAAGCAAGTCATTCAGTCAGGTCATGGAAAGTGGGAACCTCTGGCATAGATACCTGGTTCCTTGTGGAGGTCACCCTTTCTCAGGATGACAATATGCACAGCCACATAGGGGTCATTGCAGATAACATCATCACAAGCACTGACTTTATTTATAGATAAATTCATTGTAGAACTTCAACACTGGGAAAGATAATTTTTTATAAATATTTTTCAAGAGTAGAAACTGTTGCTTCAAGGCAATGGTGAGAGACTGGGGTGCTTCAGTTTTATTTTCAATAAGCATCTTAAGGTAAAATGACCTTAAATTAGCAAATATATGATAAAGAGAACATTTTCATGTTCATTTTCATAAGACTGTGTCATTTATCAATCATGAATTACAGATTTCTTGAGATTTTTCTTTCAATTTTCTGCCCATTAGCTAGGAAATTTTTCAGTGTTAAACAAATTCAGTGTTGATTTACTGTGTTGTTAAAAGAGCGCTGCATCTGTGATCATAAAGCAAGAATTCGAGATCCCTAACTTTGATTTATTATTACAAAATCACTTTATTTCAAGAAGCTTATTTCATTAAACATAAAGTAGAAATATCTACAACTTCCTCATGTTGCTGAAATGTTAGCTGAAATGAGGTAAATGTGAAATTAGTTCCATAATCTAAGTTACAATATAAAATTTAAGGGATATTAAAAATATGTGACAAGTGGGTGAAGGAATTTAGCAGTTATTTTAAAATATAGAGGAGCACAAACAAGCATAAATCACCTTCTTTGGAGACTTGTATTCATGAACAAATTGCAGAGAGACATCTGCACTGGGAAGCTGTGGATAATGCCAAATATTTTCTATGATGAGTGTAGACATTTAATGCACGTAGTTAATGGAGCAAGCACATAATGAGAAATGTGGGTTAGGCCTTTAATTAAGCAGTTAAGTGTTATTTAAGCCTTGCTACTGAAGCAAGAAAATATGCTTAATATGATAAAGTTAAATGACTTTGTGGACTGACTTGTAAAATAGAGACAGGGCACACAAGCATTGCCCCCTGTGTTCAGTGTGGGACGAGAAGAGTCTCTTTAAGTGACATTGCTTTGAAGAGCTGCCTGGAGAGTGGGTATTAAATAGTATTCTCAGTAACAATCTGCAATCTAAGGCAAAGCGTCTCTTTAGACGGCAAAGAAGGGAAAAATAGCATCCGTTTGACATTTTTGGCTATTCCTGAGCTTATTTCCCCCCATCTTTGCCCTCAGTAGTCCCCTCATGTGTATAAAAAAAGCTCACAATATCGATCACAATACGAACAAGTATTTCAAAATACAGGAAAGGAATATGGCACAACATTCTCTTCACAATTAAAAAAAATTTAAGACTAGAAAATAATCATAACATGAATTTGAAAATATGGTTTGCTGAGATCAATTTTCCGCTGAGAATCAGAGAAGGCAGCGCCCCATGAATTGATTTTTCAGCCAGAAAGACCTTGTCTAGGCTCTTGTGTGTTTAGGTAATTCTGAAGAAGTTGCAGGAAAAGTCGAACGAGGAACGTGGCCTTTCCTGGTAGACCTGAGCTCCCCAGGGTACACAATGAGCTATTTCTTTTCCTGAGGATATTGAACCAGCTCTTAAAACTTATCAACAGGAAACAGGCCATGAGCCCTGCAACAGCAGGAAATGTGAGAGAAGTATAATGAGAGCTTTTACTTTGGGGATATAAACAGATTATGAAATAAATAAAATGTAGGTTGTCTCAGGGTTGGCCTTAATATTTGAGAGTCAAATACTTTGTAAAGGGATTCTTGTCATTTTTGAAAAATACTAAAAATGGCATAACCTGATTTAAAGTGTGCATAATTTTTTTACAGGGGTGATTGCATGCCTAGATTATTAGAATCTAATAATACTATTATTCTTTGAATCTTACTATCCTAATGTTTTTCTTTTTACACACTTGATGTACTTTAACTCTACCACATTACAAAGCCTCTTTAGATTTGTTGGATAGAGTTTTATGTTTCCTTTTCTTTCCCCTGTTTTAAGAGCTAACTTGGAACTCAGTGAGATGACTCAAGATAACCAAGTCATTATTGGGGCACCAGGGCATGCAGCTGGTTATGCCAGTGCTATGCTAAGGCCCAGTCTCTCACCATTGCCTCGAAAAAGCCCCTGATAATCTGGGCCGAAAGCAACCTGCAGGAATAAAATCTTCCACCCGTCATACCTGGGTGGAGAACAATATTGCTACTGAGGGAATGTGAAGGAGATTCTGCCAGCTGCAGTGCAGATAAAATTCTGACTTGTAAATACTGCAGCACATACTGGAAGGATGACATCAACTGAAGGATGTTTGCCTTTTGCTTCATTGTACTTTTTCTAACAAGAGTTATTAAATGCTTCCTATGCTTTCTCTAAACATAGCTCCATGACAATACCTTGAAGATTCTTGAAGACAAACAGTCTCCACTACTAAAAATTGCTATTGTTCCTCCTTTATTCCAGGTTATTATGTCCAGCTGCCAGCAGCCAGCTGCGAAAACCAAGCACATGGTGTTTTCTTTGCTCGTCTCCTTTCCTAGATTCAGCAGAAAACCAGAGAAAACCCCTTATATTGAAATCTCCAACATTTAAACCGCAGGTCAGGGGTAAATAAATGAGAAAACAAACAAACAAACAAAAAGACCCCGTCCCTTCCCATCCTTACAGGACCTTTCCCTTCAGAGGTCACCTTTTTCAATAGACTCCTGGGTTCGTTTACATGAGTTGCACTGTTTCAGTGAATTAGTTTGTTTTACTTTATTTAAGTGGTGTCTGTATTATAAAGAAAGATGAGAATCTGGTGTAGTTCAACTACTCCTTGTGACAATGAAAGATTTAATAAAGTTGTATTGAATTTAGCAAACATTTGATGAGCTAAGTATTTACTACTGTGTTGCAAGGTGTTGTAGGGATGGTAAGTGGTAGCAGAGTAATGTAATAATAATTAGTGATTTTTTTCCCTTCTTATAAATCATAAGATACTTTCACATCCACTGTCTCTGGGGAGCAAGCTAATCCGTGTTCAAGAAGCCTGCAGACCTAGTGTTACGGAAAAATGAAACGACCAGACACTGAGGGGTTAGGAGCAGGATCTTTACTTACGTGCACGGGCCCAGAGGAGACAAACTCCAAATTCTGAGCCAGAACAATAGCCCCGCATTCCCTTTATGCTGGGCTAAGTGGGGTAAGAGTCTTGGGAGGCGTGGTATAGATTTGGCATGAAAAGGGTTTACAGAGGTGAAAGAGAAGCATTTACATCATAAGTCAGGGCAATTAGCATTTCATCTCTGGTATCAGGCTTGATTCCCTCTACACTAGCACACAGATTGGCTATAGATGTATTTGAAGAGATCCATTCACTTTGAAAAAGATAATCTCTCCAGACAGTTGCTGGCATTTTACACACAAACTTTATCTTTTCAATATCCCTGGGACATGAAGGGAAAAGCGGTCATTTTTGCCTGCAATGCACACATAAGGTTGATACCTGGAGACAACTGGTGATTACTGCAAGTCTAATAGCAAGGGTCGATACAGTGTCGAAGTCTGTGCGAGGCACTGTTATCAGCAATTTATATACATTAATGATTGTTGCCTCAAAAATATTTTCAAATAAGTCCTGTTATTATTTTACAGTAAAGAAATTGAGGCACAGAGAGGTGCAGTTGAAAGCGCTGCAGCGCTACGCTTTCGCGGTCCAGACCCTGAGCCCCCTGACTTGTGAGCGACAGATGGTCAGGGAGAGGGAGGAGGGAGGCACACACACAGCTGTCCTGTACTGGAATCACGCTGGCGTTGGCGGCCTAACTCTCCCTTCCACTTCTGTGAAGAGCTGGTAGCTCATCTCTCTCGTAGAAATCCACGGTCCTGAAAAGGGGATTGTCTTAATGGGCAGCAGACATCAGCCTCTCTTCCTACCAATTTGAAAATCCATATCCCTGTGCTCCAATCCTCCCAGTCTGATAAAGATGCCTTGGAAACCTAGCTAATGAATAAAAGATCTGGCAGACCGTGAGTATAAAAAGGCCACATTTATTTATTTATTTAAAAAAATCAGCTAGAACTGCATCATTTCCCCTGCACTTACAGGTTTCTCTGTGTTTATGGTCACTCTAGACTTAAAAAAGAAAGCATGACAAATCAAAACGATTTTTCTTCAGTTTGTTCTCAACCCTTCAGGGTTTTGTCCTCTAAATAAATTTTATTTGTGGCAATTTGAACACTGTCAAAAGAATGTCTGGGAAGTCCTGAAGAATATTACCCAGTGTAACTGCAAAAATAAATTTTGAGTCCCAGGCAGCTAGTTTAGCTCACATGTAACTTTACTTCTGCACTTGCTTCTTGGCATTTTGCGACAGGTTTTCCAATGGCCTGTTCCGGATGCTTTCGCAACAGAGCGCTTTGAACTCAACTTCTTTCATATAGAGGATCTTAACGTGTACTTCTCACAGATAGAGTATTTCCAAATGCTGCAGTTAGTGGAAGAAAGATTGTTGTTTCTGAGGTATCCACAGAGCTGTTGAGTCGATTGGGGTCTCTCCACTGGAAACCTGGAGAGGCAAGTCAGTGTATCTGAGGTTAGGTATGGGACCCACAGTGCTGTTGCTGTGGGTGATGCAGGAGAGGTGTGTAGCTTTTGTTTTGTTCTGTTTTGTTTGAATATGGCACCTTCTGTAGCAGTTTTGTCCTCCTTCAATAACAGCTGTTTTCTCTCAATAAAAATATGTTAATATAATTTGAACAAGCTGCATATAAAAACATAAAGACAGGCTCTATAGTAGAATATCTTTCCTGACTCTTAATTCTCAAAATACTAAGGCATCTGATTCTATTCACCAATTTCCCTAGGTCCATCTGAAAACCTAAATTATGGAAATTGCTTAAGAATTACTATAGTCTCTTTCCCTTAGCATTCTCTAGTCATTAAATTATACAAAGGAAATATACTTGATAATTAAATAACACTGTTCATTCAGACTGTCAGATTTTGGTGTAACTGTTCTAGGGGGTAACGAAGAGGAGGGTGAGAAGGAGGAAGATTTAGAAGCCATAAAGCTACTCATAAATGACCTCAGCTTTGATTCTAATCAGAAGCCTATGAAATTATAATGCTGGTTGTGTTTCCTGGAGGAAACCTAAGATATAAAATAAAATGAACATTTGAATTCCCTCATGTAATTTTTTTTTTTTTGTAACTTTGTGATTTTTTTGCCCTGAAACACTTACAGGTCAGAGGAAGGAGGGGAGCCATCTTGCCAAAGCAAAGGTTGGCTGGGTCCATCCTGAACCAGTCCCACCCAGTAATCATGGCCACTTTTGATCTTCCTCAAGCTGCCAGTAATAAAGTCCTATAAAAAACAAGACCTAGGTGGTGAATGGGGGAAAAAAACCAACAAAAAACAACCATGATCTATGAAGTGTGTCATTTTCTCTAGACAGAAATTAAGGGGAACTTCAAAGCTGGAGAAAGAGGGAGGTGTATTTAAAAGCAGGAATACATTTTATAGATTGTTTTTTCTGTTGCCATATGATCAATGTAGTGTTGAAGACCAAGGGAAAAATAGGCATCGGATATTAAAATAGTTTGAACAGATTTAGAGTTTGGCAGATATATGTGTCAAAAAAGTAAATGTTATACTGAACTCTCATTATCAGAAGAAGAAGTAAAATATTCTTGACATCATAGACCACATAGACCATTCTCTTCCAGTATACTTCTATATGAAAAATAGTTTAGAAGATTCCAGAAACTTAACTGCAGGTATATTTCGTTAGAAGAAACACTACAACATTTGTCACCAAACTTGCATAGAAAACATACTGAAAACCCATAATTGTAATAAGTTAGTTCAAGTTGCCTTCTTTACTGCATATACTTAACAAATTGTTCTCCCATTATTCTTGTAAAAATGGTTCAACTAATTACTGAATATAGTGGCATACACTTTTAATAAGGTCAGTAACATGTAACTATGCATTGTACTTCACATATATATATATATATATATATATATATGTTGAATGATTTTAGAGAAACATCTTACTGTTTGCTTGTTAAGACATTAGTAAATTGGATTAAATGTCAGTTAAACAATTCATTAAGTGCTTATTTTCATACACCTTTCCATTTCATGACATCACCTCGCTTTTTATACTTCTGATCTTCCATGATAACTGAAAATTTTTTATAGGTTATTATACTTTCCTACATCATTAACCATAATTATTTAAAACATATATATAATTATAATGTATTTGTATCTTGGAGTCGATTAGCATGCTAGAAAATAGTATTTCTTTTACTCCTTCCCATTTTTGAGTAACAAAGGACAGAACTAACATATTCTCCTTGATTTTGGGAAAATATCCTGTTTTATTGTTTGTTTATCCAATTAAAAGGCACACAAACCACACTAATTCTTACTTTGTCTCTTTTAAATCTTTATCACAACTAATATACTACTGTTATGAAATATTAAGAATTCTGTTTTATCACAATAATTCCTTTCTTTTAATGGGTAACATGATATTTTCACAATGATATGAAACCATAAAGCAGTGTTTACCATTTCTTCTTTGCTGTCTATTTGTAGAAGATTAGAGCCCTCCTTCAAACAGTCCTCTTTACTAGTTTGCCAAATTTTCCAATTTTCAAAGACGTGGTAACAGCTTTTTCCATTCTGAATCCAGTTGTCTGGACAAGGACTGCAGAGAGAAGCTTTGAATACAATATTTTACTTTATTAAAGTTACTGTAAATATGTTAGAAGCACATCTCTTCAGAATGACCCCTTGTATCCCCCCCAGTGAAGCTGAATGCTGTCACTGAATGGTTCATATGGTGCAATATTTACCAATTGCAGCTTCTCTGAGGCTGACTACAGTAAGATTTATATAATCATTTCCCATTGCAATCTTTAAGATAAAATTAACTAGGGAATATTTTTTCCAAATTGTTCCTCTTCTATAATTATTGATCTGGTTATTCTATTATTATAAATCTCTCCTTTCTTTAGGTCTGCCTCATTTGTAGTCTTCCTTTGTTTGCTTATTGTTTCATATTTGCTAATCTCACTGGCCCCATCTAGTTAGAAATGTACTGGAGCACTAGGCAAGTTGTGTAATAAACCTGAAGTTAATGTTTAAATTCTGAGAGTTAAACATGAAAATGTTTCATGTATAATAGAGAGAGCAAACAATGCACCTTAATGAGTAATTTGAAAATATGTAGGTGAGGGAACTTGAAGAAAAAGCATAAGTGACCAATATACTTATATTAAGCCTTTTATAAAACTAAGAAATAAGCCACGATGTTTAATCAGTTTTATGGAATCTGTCTTAATAAAGAACATATTCATAAAGGAATGATGCTTAAATGTATAAAAGGGGAATCAAACAGCAAGATCTTGACAAAATTTCTGGCATAGTTTTATAGAGAGAAAGACACTGAAACTTCTAGAACTCAAGTTTCCAGGGAAAGTCACAGATACTTCATTATCAGTTTCCATGGCCCAGATATTGAGTTATTTCAAGCTCTTCAATTTCCTTCATTTGGAACCCACGCTAATCAGAATCCTGAATACTGTTAAAGTTATAGCAAAACTAGTGTTGACAATGGTGATGGAAGGGTTGGAGAACATGCTGGATTTCTTGTTCTTCAAATGGATATTGTTATCAAGTCAAGGTTGAAGGCTCAGAGGTGGACCTAACTCATGCCTGCAATAGCCTATTGTATTTAAAAACATCGTTGAGTGCACAATGCTTCTTTAAACATTTAATTAACTAAATTTCAATCAGAAGGACCTATGGTAATTTTTTGACCTCTCTAATTGTTGATTACATAAATGGTATCCACTACAGGAGATTTAATTGTCAAAATTATGTGTCATCAAATGTTAATTAAATAAAATAGAATACAAACTACGCAACAGGTAGAAATATATTGTTTTAGGTTTGAAATGCTTGTAAGGGATATAAAAGATAAAACTGAAACAATGTTATAGAATTTTTTAAAAGATGTGAATCCAGTATTGTTATTTTATGGTAAATACTCTAATTTTCAAAGTAAACTGTTTTCCTAAAAGAGTCATCTAAATTGGAATCTAAAGCAATATCTAAAATAAATATATTGAGTAATTTGAAACTATAATTAAAGACACATAAATTTGAACGATTGGATAAAATATCTGACCTACCAATATCACAAGTTTCACTTTGAAACTTGGGTGAATGTTTTCTTTATCTGCATTTCTTGGAACCTCTGTATTTTCTACATACTGTTGGTATACATAAATAAGATTGAACTGGAGAGTGGATCATAATTATGTCTCTTCTATTATAAAATGCTGTGACTTTGTAGAAAATTAAATGTGTGTCACCGTAGGATTTTTTTGTTGTTGTTGAAGATTTGGTGCATACATTTGCATCTGCAAAGTGAAAACTTATTTTCCATATCAGTTACCTGAATTGAAAGAGATTTGCATCAAGTTTTGGTAATATTTTATCTGGCGGTCATGGCTTCTCTTCCACTGTGTGAAGTTCAACAGTGCAATGTCCTGTTGGGTGAGTTTTTCTTGCTGCTTCTTTGCAATAGCGGACACCTGGAAGTCTTCAAACAATAAGAACCATTTCTAATAAACTCCTGACAAATTATGAGTCATTTAACACAGACTAAAAACAAAAGCCAATTACTAATGATTTTTGTGCCTTTATTTGCATTGTTTTTTAAAAAAATTTACATTGTTTAAGAATTATCTACTATGCTATGCTGTATACATGAAACTAATACAAAGTAATATTGAGTTTAAACTGTAATTGAAAAATAAAATAAAAAATGTTTAAGGGAAATGTAGGAAAACACTTTAATAATAAAATTAATACTTATTTGAAAACAAAAACAATTTATATTGTTCAAGAATAAAAAACTAAAAAGGATACAGAGTAAAAAGTGTCTCTGCCACCCCTGTATCCTTTTCCACCCAGTTCTACTCCAAAGTAGCCAGGCTTACCAATTTTGTTTTCATTCTTCTAGAGGAATTTTGAATTTTACAAGCAAACAAACATTAGATGCCCTTACCCACCTTTACACAAATGATAACAATCGGTTTACATGGTTTTGTACCTTTTATTTTATCACTTAAAATTTATTTTGGATATAATTTTATGTCAGTACATAAAGAGCTTTCTGATTATTTCACTATAACTGTATAGCACACCATTATATGGATCTATAAATTATTGAATGTATCATGATTTAGTTTAGTAATTTTCTGTTGACTTTTGTAATATTTTGGCATTGTAGAAATAAATACAGTAATAAAGAACCTTAATCACAGAGAATTTCACATATGTGCAAGTACATTTTTAAGATAAGTTGCTAGGACAGTTTATGTGCTTTTATTTAAACCAGATTAGATACTTCTTAATTACCCTCCATATATGCTGATGCATATGGTATTTCAATATCATTTGAATTTGCATTCATCTTATGTTTGATGTTGAAACTTTTTTTGCATACATATAAATAAAAGTCAGTTGTATTTCTTTTTTTATGAAGTATATAATTATATCCTTTGTAATTTTTTCATTGGGATTCTAGTCTTTTCCTTTTTGTTTCATATGAGGACCTTATTGTGCTATAAGAGTTAATTCGGGCAGGCCTAGAACCGGCCTGAGCAGCGCTTCTAAAGTTCCTGCATGTAACTGGCCTCTGGACAAGACATACTAATAGTGTAGCTTTGTAATCATCAGTCTGAGAACTGGGGGGACCATGTTGTACTAGCTTGTAAACATTGTTTCTCGACGACATATGATTGCTGATTTGCCTCTGATTACGAGACCCTGAGGAGTCTTTGCTGTTGAACCTGGTTACCATGCAGGAATATGCACGTGTGGTCAGCAAAACGTAAATATTCCCGGCAAGACTCCGTTTGGGGCTCCCTGGTACGACGGGGTTCTGTGGACGCACTGGTGGTTTCTGTTCTAAGAGACAAACTGTGTTCTGAAAGGACACCGCAAGGGGAGAAAAGGGCGCCTGCCTGTACCTGGCCTCCACAGACCTCTGTTGTAACATATATGTTTACTTTAATACTGTTGTTAAATGATATCCTCTTCTTGTAATAAACTATAGATTTGTAAGCTCTGTACTTTGGGACTCACTGTTCTGCAAGTCTTCTGTAACAACCAGCCCTGTTTAACTGATTCTGTTAGTGTACTTATATTTTGATAAAGTTTGCTTCACATATGATATAAGCTACAGTGAAATTTTCCCAGTTTCTCTTTTGACTTGGCTTGTGGTAGTTTACCCCACATTGATCAGACATTTTTTTTGGTCATTTTTAGTAAAAGTTTTATGCCTGAGATTCAACTTTGATAAGTTTATTTCATATTTACTTTTTGATGTTGCTGGAAATTTTTGTTGTAAATGGTAAGATATGCCTTCAACATTTCCCCCCCAGATGGTTATATATATTTTCTCATATCATTTACTGAATCTTTCCTCCCTGTACCCTTTATTTGCCATCTTTAACTTACCATAAATTTCTAAGGAAGTATTTCATTATGCAGTATTTCTATTGTTTTAAGTAAATTCCGTTCACCTACTTATCTTTTCACATGTCATCATCACATAGCCTTAATTATTTTAGGCTTTTAAGTTATTTTAATATCCAATAGGGCCAAGCCTCTTAGTTTCACATTACCTTTATATTAATTTTTGGTTGTTCTCTTCTTACAATTCTGGCTAACTTATTAAGCCAGTTCTTTTTAAAAATCATGTTTTAAAGTATCTATTCCTACTTTATTAAATATTTTTCTCAATGTTGATAATGATTTTCTTTATCTTATTTGATTTTTATAGATTTTCTTGAACTGGTAGCTTAATGTTTTTAATCAATTATGGAAAATACTGATCCAATAAATCTTATAATACTACCTTTGCCCAACTCTCTCGGTCTTTTATTTTGGGCTTTATGATTGCATACATGCTAGTTAGCTCTGCCTCAAAGGGAGACTTGGCTACAGTTTTGCTCTGCTCCTAATAGAGAATATTGTCATGAAGGGGAAGTTTGTGTAGATAAAAGGCAATTTTCATCTGCATGATGTTTATCTCCCAGTTAACTGGTCAAGGCAACAACATTCATAATAAAATATTTAATTGCATATCTGTATATTCTGATCTGTTTTAGTCATCAACATTGCTTCTGAGATGAAAATGCTAAAATCCAAGAGCCAACGACTGGAGAAAACAGATGCTCGTGCCCTGTCCATCTGTGGATAGTACAAGTAACCCAGCCTGTCAGTGGCTTTTTTTTCCTTCTTAACAAAAGGCTGGGTTTAACCAGGGTGAGGAGTAGGACAGTGGTGTTATTTATTTTATCTTATTAATAATTTGGCATGTGTAGACAATGAATAATAATCTTCCTTGTAGGAATTTGAAGTATTATTCCACATTTTTTAATTAAGTTGAATATCATAGATTAGCTATAGTTTTGAGGTTATTGTTGCTTTGTTTATTACTGCTTGAAAAACTTGTATTACATAAAACTAAAAAAACTGAAAAAGGGAAATGAGACTTTTCTTTAGTTTCTTCCCAAGTGGGAAGGAACGTACTATACCTTTATTAGTGTTCCGGTTATAATCAATTTGCAACAAGTGCGGAATAAAGATTAAACAATATAATTACCTGGGGAAATATAATACAATATATTTTTATGAAGAAAAATAAAGAAAATAAAAGCATTTGTTATAAGATGTTATATCTTATACCTAACTGATTAATCAAGAAAATGAAAAAGAATATTTAAAAAAAAAAAAGGAACAAACCTGGAGTCTTAGGAAATATTTTGCACTTTAGAGGTTTTAAAATAGTAAGACAATTAACATAAGTAATATGGTAGAGAAAAAGCAGAAAATACAAGAGTAAGATGGAAACAAGAAAGTACTTCTACTCACCTTTAAATTGACCACCCCTCCTCTTCTTCCCTGTCTTTCCCTCTTTGCTTTATGATATTCCATAATATGCATATATCATGAATATAGGCATTTGAGTTTTGTCTAATCTTTTGTCCCCACTATTGCTACACATGCAGCTTTATCTACAGAAAAATTTTTCAAAAGTGGGATTTCTGGGTTAAAGTCAATTGATATAGTTTAAGATAACCGGAGTTTGTTAGGAACACGATTATCTTGGTATCTAAATAGCTTTTATGATCTATGCAGAAAAGAAAAATTAAGTATCCACTACACAGCAAGTTTTTTGAGAAATGGGGTATATACAGTATGTTTTTATTAATATCTTTAGTATGTACTGTATGCTTTTGAGTTATATAACCATTGCTGATTGGAGGCTAATTTATTTTCATATAAAAAACAAATTCTATACTCATTTGACAATATTACTTGAAAATGTTGCATTTTCAGTTCATTTTTTAATTGAAAGTGTTTTTTGTAGTTTTTTTATCTTCTTATCCCAAGTAGTTTAAAAACTAACATTGAATTTATTATGTATAATTGATACTTAAACCATACTTTTGATATTTGCAAAGTCAATTAAACATGAATTTATTTTTTAAAATGTGTATTCTTTTAGTTAGACTAAAATGGCACAATATTCCATTAAAAGTTCCCAGGTTTTACAGAAGAAACTAAATTATTATATGTTAATTGACTTATCTGTTAGTTCTCTTTCAACTCTGCAAATATGCTTGCAATATACTTGCTTGATAAACAGATATTTAAGTGTGAGTTTCTTTAAAAAAATAGGCTGGCATTTCAGATATACATGCACACATACAAACACACAAATTCTTTTTCTTTTGATAAAGCATAGAAGGAAGATTGGGTGAGATAAGGAAATCTTTCTGGAATTTCTAACACTTATGCTAGCCTGTAACATTTTATTTGAGGAGATAGACAAGGTTACAATTTCTTTTTGAGCTCCTACTACTTTTTAAAACATTCCTCTCAGAACCATCAGGAAAATAAGTTCATAACTAACATGAACAAGGTCTAGTTTCTTATATCTTGTGGAAGCAAATCTGAACCCTTCCTCATTTCAGAACTCATAATTCTCCCTCATCAGCTAACGCCTCCTAGGTCGTGAAATGATTTGCTAAAGCAGAGGAGAAAGAAAATTATCTCAATAACCTTCATCTCTGTCTCAACAAATTTCTTAGTGCTAGAATAGGTGATCAGAAAGATTTTTAGTTATTTTTCTGGAAACTGCAGCTCTATAATTACTATATTTCATAAAAAATTTACTTGCTCGAGGTAAAAACATCTCAAATTTGAACTAAAGGAATAAATAAATGTGATTAAATATTAGCCGAATAAAGTTCTCAGGCTTGTGTTAAATATTAAATTGTACCTTGTCTAATATAAAGTGAAAAATGAGCTCTTATTAAACTAATTTACACAAGTCAAGTTTAGAATAAATTCATACTAACCAAGGTAGAGCATTTACTGAAAATTTTCACCTTGCATACTTTGGCATACTAACACAATTCACAAATTGAATCATAACATAACTAAGTATTTATATTATTGTTCCCAAAGAGATTTATGGAGTTAGATTTGAGTTAAACACCAAACAATTGAACATTAAAAGTTATAAGGGTATTTGAGCACTTAGAGTGTTACAGCAAATCAATGCTCCATAAATTAAATTAGGAAGTCATTATTTTTGCCATTTATATGCTTTAAGGTGCTTGTAATTTATCATTTATAAATTTTGAAGTTTTATTCATTATAACATACATATTTAATTTTGTGTGAAACTACATGTCTCATATAATACATATAGATTATTTTGAAGAGATATTTTTTATACTTACACTTAATACCCAAGAAAATGGAGGTTGCTAATGAGCCCATGCAGAAAATACATATCACCATCACAAGACACCGTGCTCCTAAACAAGGAGTAGGGACAATAAAATTGAGTTAGAAAAAGTAGGTGAAAGGGATGGGCCAGGATAAGACTAGACTGAGTGAAAGAAAGAATTAATGATAGGCATTTCAACCACAGAGCTATTGAGGCTATGTAACAGTGAAAAGAGTATCCACTCTTTTCAAACTCTGAAATTCAAGTTATAACTTGGATTACATTTGGTTGCAAAAATGTTAAATTGAACAGATTTAATAACATACTTTTCTTACCCTAATATGACACCACAACCTTGCTAACTAGTTATATCTATTCTTTTCCAAAATACTCTGGAGATTGTAGCAAAAAAGAAAAAAAAAAGGAAGCAAGCTTTAATTTTTGAAAACAAAGGTACTGTGTTGCATCACCTCATCTCTTTTCAGTGTCACTTTAACATGATTGGTTCAAAGATATTTCTTTTTAACCATGTAGTTTTGAATGAGGAACATTTTCTTCCAGGTAATTTTACAACTATCCTGGAAGGAAAAAATGAAGATTGTGTAATTGGTTATCTTCTCGATACTAATCAGGGAAAAAATAGATAAAATTTATCTTTGGATGGTGGGGTTAGCTGAATAATGTACCAGACCAAGGTACCCGTGTACCCATCTCTGCGACCTGTAATGTTATCTAATTTGGCAAAAGAGACTTTGAAGATGTAAGTTAACGGTTTTAGGATGGGGAGATTATTCTGTTCTTTCTGGGCCCTTATAAGTGAGAGGTAGGAAATCAGAGGGATGGGAGGCAATACAATGTTGGAAGAAGGCATGATGCTGCTGTGTTTGAAGATGGAGGAAGAAGCCATGAGCTAGGAAAGGCACGAAATGCAGCTCTAGAACTGGAAACAAACAAGGGAAAGGATTCTCTCCTAGAGCTTCTGGAGGGAATGCACCTTGTCAACACCTCGATGGCAGCCCAGTGAGACCCATTTCAGACTTCTGGTCTCTAGGCCTGTAAGAAAATAAATCTGTTGTTGTACTAAGCTCCTGAGTCTGTGGTGATTTGTTACCTCAACCATAGGAAACTAATACAAATATTAAACTTAATAAAGACAGAACTGATTACTATAGCGGACACCTCCAGGCTGATGAGAGCTTGCCAGTTTTTCAGTGTCTGTTTTCTCTTTATTTCTTAATTTTTATCAGATAATTTGTGAAGGAGTATTTTATACAGAAACTGAAATAATAAGAACACGATTTTTCACTTTTTTCCCTCAAATCCAGGAATTCTTTGTCTTTGAAAGTACTACATATTTGCTGATCCTTTTTCCTTTTTATCTTACCCCACCACCCTTTTTTTTTTCCAATGGTAGCATATCATGCACATTATCACACCCTAAAGTGGGTTACCTCATTAGAAGATTCACCTGGGTTCAATGTATAATAGGAAATAAAACATAAACTGCAAAGTCTTAAATTAAATAGAGTGGTTACCTGAACATTTGGTGGAAGACAGGTGTTTCTGATAAGGGTCTGACGTTGGAGCATCCAATTGCAAGGAAGTGTAGATTTCTTCATCCTGCATGTCTGAGGTGGTCTGATAGGTGAGGCAGTCCACACAAGAAGCTAAGACAAGTAACTCCTTTTGTAGTCAGGAACAGACTGGTGCAAGAACTGAAATTGGCTATTTTTACACACAATAAGCAAGGGTTTAAGGAATAGAGTAAATGCATCTTCATCCAGAAAGTAGAAGTGTATAAAGTTTAAGCCAAAGCACAAGTTGCTAAAGTGGGAAATGAGAAAGGAACTGAATTCAAATGGCCAATGATAAAACATGTGATAGGTCTGGTGTCTCAGATGCAGCACTTGTTGAAACCGCAACCTAGAACTAACATTTATCACCTCCATAGGCGCTAATGTAACACTTGTGTTTGGATCTAAAGGTTGGGCCCGATAATGTCGCTTTTGTCCAGCTAGCAAACTTTCTATGAAGACTTCACTCTAGAAGGGAAACATGAATTATTTAGTAGAGAAATGGCCATTTCTGCCACATCCTGTGACTATTGCACTGGCATTGAGAAATTTGATACTTTGGCATTGGTCATTTGTCCTTATGGCTACAGGTCATATCTCAATAATTTACAGTCTGCAAACCCCAACAATCTGCAAAATTGCAATGTTCTCCTCTGTTTCAGCGTTTCACTAAATCAATCATTGACCTCTGTAACAGAAGGAAACAAATGGCACTCAAGGGTAATCGAAGGGCAATTAATACGGATGCTGTTTATTACGTTTTGGGAAAGATTAACAGAAGCAAAAAGAGGAGATGATACACGTTTTGGGAAGCTGTTATTAACCTTAGTCCTGAAGGCTTAAGGGAAAGATGTTTAACGGAACTTCGTGACCTGACAAGGGCCGTGGTTTAAGATAGAGAACACCAGTCCTTGCCAAACCAAGGCACAGCAGAAAGAGAGCCAGGGGCACAGGTGCCCTGACCACTCTCTCCATGCACCCTCTAATCACTGACAGTACCTCCCTGTACCTGACTGAGCTGGAAGCCAGAGGCCAACTCTGCCCAAGTGATGCTGTTCATTTGTGCTCTGCCTCCCAAGGCACACTGTGGGGATAAGAAGATCTCAAGAGACAAATAAAGAATATCCAGTTCTGGCTGGTGTGGTTCAGTGGATTGAGTGCCGGCCTGTGAACCAAAGGGTCGTTAGTTCGATTCCCAGTCAGGGCACATGCCTGGGTTGCCGGCCAAGTCCCCAGTTGGGGGCGTACAAGAGGCAACCACACATTGATGTTTCTCCCCCTCTCTTCTCCCTCCCTTCCCCTCTCTCTAAAAATAAATAAAAGCTTTTTTAAAAAAAAGAGTATCCAGAAAATTCTCCATGTATTTTTTGTATGATTTTCATGTGACCTGAGATTCTGACCTGAACAGTAATTGTGACTTAATCAATGAAATGATTTCTATCTTCAGGAAATAAAAGAAAGAAACTAAAAGTATATCAAATACACATTACGACTAACGTCAGGAACATAGTTTAAAGTGTTGTAATTAATTTCCAGATTCTCTCAGATTTTATCAGCACTGAATATCAAGTTAAGAAAGATCTAGTTTTTCCAAATATAGTATATTCTCTAATAAATTTCTTTGGGAACCATTGGGTTCTCCCAATAAGAGATTAATATGTTACTTGTATTACATTTGATGGTTTTAATCATGCTATTTCTTATTATTCATTATACTGCAAGTACAGTTCAAAGGGATTTGTGATTAATTATTTTGATTATCACAACAATTCAGTGAAACAGGTACTACTATTAGTGTATTGTAACTGAATTGTAAATTGAGGCACAGAGAATTCAAGTTCTTTCCTAAAGCAGAAGAGTTAGCATTTAAAACCAGGTGGTCTGATCACATTCCCTGTACTATTCTGATTTCAGATACAAAATGATTTTGATATGAGTACCAAAAAAACCCCCCAAAAACCCCAATCTGGTTACATTTTTTAAATTGCATTTTTGCCATGCACTAAATATTATTATTCAAAATTTTGTTGTGCCACAGTGATATATAAATATATATATATTTTTTTAATTTAAGGGAGATAAAACATTAGAGACCAGGGATAAAACTGCTTTTTAGACAGTTTTTAGAATTATTAGTTCCTATTTAGTTTCTCTAAATATACAAGTAAATATAGAAAAATAATGATATTAACTCCCCAAAGCCAAGATCTCAAGACATTTAAAGAGAAAACAGAATCTAATGTGTTTTTATAAATGTCTTTAAATGTTAGTATACAAAGCTATAAAATTAGTACTTGTTTCTTGTGTTCATTACATGCTTGGTACTTTGCTCAATATTTTATATAATTACATTAATAATCCTCACAATTACCTTATGAATAAGGTAGTAATAGTAAACTCATTTTATAGATGAAGAAACTGAATTTGAAAGAGACTAAGTAACTTACCAAAAACCATATAGGGTTTAAGTTCTAAAGTAATGTTTCTTGAAATGTATTAAAGACAACTTGTAGGGGAGCTTATTAAAAGATAGGGCTCTCTCCTCAGCCTTTCAATTGAGTACCATAACTTTCTGTATTTGAATATCTAATGTTTTAACAAACATCTCAGTTGAGATGTTTGAGAATCATGTTTATAAATTTTATCACCAGTAATTTAAGAAGAAAGATTACCTTCAGGGAAGCTGTGGCAAGGAAATGCAATTTTTGTCTGTTATCTTGTTAAAGGGTGCCTCTCCATATACCTATAAATATTTCATGAGCTACTCAGCAAAAACCAAGTATAGAACTCTCAGGAAAAGAATTAGATAAAGTATTTTGACTTGCTGTTCTGTCTCTTAGCCTATGGCCTTGTTAAGAACCATTTGCTCATTTTTAAACCCCATCAGGTTTCTTGCAAACTTCATTTTTCTTCTTTGTACAAAGAATTTACTGCTGTTGAGTCTTACAGGAGTTAAGACTTGTAACAGAAATTATATTTGTATAGTGTTTTTCTGATTGTGGCGTTGTATGAATTATCTCACACAATGAGAAGCAACTATTTTCCTCCTCGTTGCAAGGCAGAAACGGTGCTTGGTGCTGGGTATAGGATGGCAAACAGGAAAGTCATTGCATCCGCATTTACGGAGCTTCTGATAGATTTTACACTCTGAAGTTTTATTTTATGTTATAGTACTGTGAGATATATAAACTAGGTATTATCCTATTTTAAATATAATAAAAAGGAAGTTCAAGAGACTACATGACTGGTCCATGGTTGTACTTTAGGTAAGTGATCACATCATCTAAATTACTCTATGATTCCAAATTTCATATTCTTTCCACTACCTTTTGCTGTCTTTCAAACTTAGATATTTGATATAGTTTTCAAACTTGAACGTTTTTCACTGCTTAAGTCAACTAAGCTCTAACTTTTCTTGTTCCAATTTAAAATGTATGTGTTTATGTCTGAAGATGCAGTGAGTCATACAATGTTGACATAGTTAGAACTAGAGGACAAGAAGAAAATTATTAAAAAAAACAACAACTGGGAATCTTCTGGATGTATAAAAAGGGAACTTTGTAATCCTCAGTGTAAAGGTTTATATAAAGAAATAACTAAGATGTATTGGTAGATAACATAATGTCAAGATGACTCCAAGGGCAATAAAAGGAAAAATATACAATTTTATTGCTAGTGATTCTTTCATCTAGATCTTTTATTTCACAATCAAGCATTCGTCTGTAACATCCTTTTTGTATTAAAGTAGTTTGTTCCCATTTGCCACGTTTGCCTTTCTCTCACACATTAAATAATGTCTGTTCTGGCAGAAGGTAGGGTAAATTTTCCCATCATGAAAATAAGCACAATTCATGTTTTCTTTTGCATATTCAGAAAGTTCAAACCTGCAAATGAAAAAGGTAGAATGAGTTCCTTTGAAAGCCAAACAATCAACAATCAAACTCTGTGTAAAATTTTGTTACATAAAATGGAGACAAAATTATGGGGAAAAGGAAGTTAAAAACAACACTCAGGTCACTGAGAGACTGCCAGTCTTCTTGGGAATATAAAGTATGTACATTTGAATTGCTCAATAGTAATTTAATATAGAATAAGATTAAGCAGCGAGTGAACAGTAGGTACAATGGTAGTCTAAAGGAAGAGACAGATGGGGACCTGAAGTGATTGAAAAGGCTTTATCTTTTTATATTTTTATAGACGATAACACTTTAGTTCTGTCATGACGGAAGGGTAGGGTTTAGGTGAGCAGAGGGGAGACAGGAGAGCAGTTAGCTGCACAGGACGGAAAGGAGCATGGAAAAATAAGTTGATTAAATATTTTTGAAATAAATGTTTATGTTATAAGGTAGCAGATATAAGAGGCCACACTATACTGCAGTTCCCTGTTAACTTGTTTATATTCTCTGCTACACTGCTTATGATAAGTAGACAAAAAAATGTATACTTATTAACTCATGTGCCAAATATCTACGGGATACCTAGTCTGTGCCAGTTTGTTTTCTGTGGTGGTGATAAAGTGGTTAAGAAAGACAAGATCATTTCTATTGGGGAACTTACATTATAGTTAGTAGATACTGATTTGTTGAAAGAACAGAGGGAACACCGATTTGTTTGCAATATTGTGAATGAGGCAGTAAGTGATAAGAGATAAAGTCCAAGGTCTCTGGAAAGGCTTGTTGTAGTTGTAGTACCCTAGTCTCCTACTCGTAGTAAATACTTAATAAATATTTGTAAATAAATTAACTAAAGATTTAAGTAATAATCAGCTTGTACACATTTTGATTAATCAGTTTAATTTTTAGTAAGAGAGATATTGCAGTTATGATAAATAAGATGAACAAAAGATATTGAGGCTGAAGATTGGAAAGCCACATTAAATATCTCAACATAATTGACTCTTTTTCCTGGATTATTTATAGAAGGATGGAGCCTTCTGACATTGACATTAGAACCACCTTGTGAATGATGATGTGCTTGATTCTTGGAAACCCCTAGGGTGGAAGATTGGGTAAATGTTACTGAAAAGTCAAAAGAATCTACAAGTAACTTTCAATTGTAAAATAGTAAGAATAATTTTGTTCTAAAAATATGTAAAGAGAAGTAGATTAAGCTTAAAACAAAGGTATAAAATGTTCCATAGTAAAGAGTTAAGTGGTCAATAGAAATGAGGATGAAAAAAATATTGGCAATAGGGCAGCTTGTGATAAACGGCAGAGGACTGGGAGAACAGACAAAGCAGAATGTCTTACTACCAGTATCCTCTTCTTAGGATTAGGATGTAAATGGCTCCGCCTCTGCTTATGTAACTCACTGTAGGGAATACAGCTACCTCCCAACTCTTAAGTTACTTGCACTCAAAAGGATAGAGTATCTCAGGAATAAAAATTGGTAGTTGTACCTTGTATTCTCAGTTTTCAATGACTTACATATTTTTGGAGGGTACTGTGCCGTCTTCCCACTTCCAGACTTCACTGGCATTCTCGCGGGACAATCCAACCCAGCGAATAAAGGCAGTCCTGCTTTTGATGTATTTCTGTTGCAAACACAGATAAATATAGAGCTCAGAATGAATATACAGTTCTTTCACAACATAAAGACAAAGCTTCGTTATGACCCTGAAACAAAAAAAGTTAGATTATATGGCTATGTTAATATCAATTAATTTTTTTGATATTTAGAATTTTAGCAAGTTCACTTGTAGAATGAAAAGTACTGAGTAAAAAAACATAATTTTTACTGAGCTTGATAAGTTTCTCAGGTTAGCACAAACGTGAAGGCATGTTTCACCTCAGATTTTTTTGTCCTTATGACTTCAAAATATTTGACATGGGAATCTCCTTACCAGAATGTTCTGGCTGGCAATCTTCAGTAGAGTGGCATTCATATTGATACAGTACTGTTTACTCTCTTCCCAAGTTAAGTTGTGCCTGAAGAACCCATAACAACTATTTCCATAATGTCTCCAGTTTTTGTCACACGGATTGCTTTTATGGCCTTAAGGAGAAATCAGGCATAGGGATCTTTTTATTCTAAATAGGGTTTTCTTTCCCACCAAATTCAGTGTTTCTTACAAATCTCAAGATTTCCCACAGATAGCATAACAGAAATGCTTCAGGGGTAAGGGAGATAAAGAGGTTACCAAATCCTACTTACCGAAATCATCCTTTCGTTCTGATTGTCTAATTAAATCTTGGCAGGAAGGATTTTCGAACTGTTGTGGAGTTCCCGAGAGAGTTTTATTCTCAGTTTGTAAGCAGTTTTGCTGCATGAAAACTAGAGGTAAAAATTAGTTAATAATTTGTAATAAAGGATAATAAACATAATGCAAAGAACTTTCAATAAAGTAATTTCACTAGGATTATCAATCTATGAAGTGTTTCCTATAAGTGGATGAGTGTAGGAGTGCTGAAAGGAGGTCAAGGGAAAGCAAAGTATACAAAAGAAAAACTGACTGCTAAGGGTTATCCAAAAAAGTAAACTATGAAGGAGATGATCACAAATGAAATGTCATGATCAAATTGCATGCCCACGGCAGTTGTTTTGAAAGTTTCCTTAAATACATTTCTAAGTGGATTTCACAGAGGGGAATAAACTCTGTTATTTTGTTTTTCACATAATACCAACATATCCATTTATTTAAAAAATACATATTGAGAGGCATGGAAACACCATGCCTCTTGTTGAAGGAACAAACAGACAGGGGCCAGAGGGGAGGGCGACAGAGGGTAAAGCAGGAAAGAAGGGGAAGGGTCCGGGTAAAGAGCAAGTATAGATGACCCATGGACATGGACGACAGGGTGGGGATTGACTGTAGGAGCGAGGGGCTGGCAGGGCAGGGAGAGCCATGAGTGGGGGGAACTGGGACAACTGTAATAGAACAACAATAAGAAAAAGAAATTTGGGGGCAATTTGTTATATATGTACACATGTACGCATTTGGAAACTAAGAATATTTGGATACTAAAAAATACATATTGATTTTTTAAATGCTGAAGTACTGGAATATTCAGGTAAATAAAAAATTGTGAATGAAAGATTCTAAAATATCATAAAAAATTAACAATACGAGCAACAACTACACGAATGATAATATCACACTGGAGGGCTTTTAGATTTATAAGAAGGAAAACATTTATAAATTAGGTGGAATGCGACTTATTTCTTAGTGGAAGTAAATACATTCACTAAACAAAGTGGGAAGGAGGACATTTTAGGAAGAAGGAATAGGATGAGCAAAACGTCAGGCAGAGGGACAGAATTTATTCATGAAACTGATAAAACTCCATGTTGGCTGGGTCTTAAGATATACATGATAAGGGGAAAAAGTTTCAAATGTTTATGTGGGACTATCCTGAGAAGAAACTCAAGGGCCAATTTAAAATTCTTGAACATAATTTTTAATTAATAAAATAATCTAAAAGATGATTTTAATAAGGAGGGAAAAGTCAGAGCTCCCCTTTCGTGAGAGTATCTCGGCAGCTATGTATAGGAAGATTGAAGTGGCGACATAGATTAATAGTGACAATTAAGCTTAGCGGCACACACCAGGACCCTTAGACATTGCCTTTCTCAGGTGTAACCTTTGGCAACGAGTCAGTACTTACACACAACTCCCAGAGCCACCAGCGCAACAACCAGGCCGATGCACAAGGCCAGCAGAACCAAAGCGATCGCTCGCCACAATGATGAAGGAGCAGGGTCAGCTGTGGGCATACAACAAAGAGTCAGGCGGCAGGCCATGTGGCATAGTTATGGGGCAGCAATACTCCTGGCCCTGCCCTCTCGGGATTTTCTGAGCGATGGAAACATCATTGGCAGGTCATGCCAGTGCCCTCCCGGTGATCACCAACAGTAAACGCAGCCCACTCCCCCTCCACCCCGCCTTCCCATCCTCAGAGGACTTCTCTGTGAGTCAAAAGATGCTAGCTGTTAACATCTTGTGTGTTTATCTTCGTTTCGTTTGGTGGTCATTCCTATAAATCATTGCTTTAGTAAGCAAGACCTAGAGAATCATAGCCATTTGCTGACATCTTTTAAAAATAGGATTTTCGAACATTCTCTCCCTTTATCCCCATGGTTATTATTCGCTCTGGCATTAAGTTGTATAAGCCTGAAGTAGTGTTCCCTGTTTGTATCTTTTCTTGTTTGTATTCTAAACAAGTCTTTCAAATGATTGGCTCTGGGCATTCTTACCTGAGGTGAGAGCTGGTTTTCGAGTTTTGATGTTTAAGGTCATGTATCCGTCTTCATCCTGCATGGCGTTCTTTACACTGCAAGTGAGCTCAGGGTCCAATGACTTGGCAAAATGTCGTATCCACTTTTATGATTTCATTGTCTGTCAGTCTGTCATCCTCTTCTCTCTCATTAGGTGGAGCCATGAGTTGGGGCATTTTTTTTCTTTTTTTCTTTTTTTTCTTTTTCTTCTTTTCAGGAAGCCCTTTCCTGGCTTCTTTGAGATACATGAACCTTGAACATAAAAACACAAAAATAATAATAACTTGTGGAAAGGAGTAGATAACAGCATTTGCTTTTTGTTTCCTTTTCTTCAACTCTAAAAGTGTACCCTTTCAGAGAACAGAAATTCATGCTTGATCTTAACCCTAAGAGACTCTAAAGCATATTGTTTAAATGAACTAATTTGTGGTGGTAATCCAGGGATAAAACACCAGCAAATATGTAGTGTATCCCATTGTGAGGAGAAAGATCTAATATCATTTGATCTAATATAGGCTAAATTAGATGTTAGAAGGGACCATTCCTAACTATGACCTAGAACTCAATCACACACTTTCCTCTTTCTCAAATTAAATTCTTGAGAAACTCAAGGACTCCACCTGAGACAGACTTCATATTGCTTAGGTTTCAGTGTCAAAGGAAAACAATCAAATAAAGCGAAATAATGCAGAATTAGTGACTTGATGTATGGCCTTTCAGTAATGTTTGCACTTTTAAGTAAATTTCTAGGAATGGAAAAATTCCTAATTTAATAAAAATCATGTAAGTTCAAGTATAGTGGTGCTACATTTGAAGAACTATTTTAGAAGAAGGTATAGTTTCCTAGTGCCCTTTACAACATAATAATATATTTATTCCACACATTTAACTTTATAAAATGAATTTTCCATTGTTATTTTAGCTTACATTGAAAGTATTTATATGAACAGCCATAGAAAGCTAGCTGCTGAACTTCCTATAGGAACATTGGTTAGGGGGTTAATCTACTTGTCTTTAGTGTAGTTCTTATATGTTTTTAATTAAACCTTCGTGGCCAGAAAAGCTTCCCTTCTCCTGAAACTATCGGAAACTTGTCTTCTAAATGATCTTATTTCTACTTCAGTTAGTAGCGTGTTAGGCTTTACTTTTCCTATACAGTAATTATATAGGACCTCAGGGCAGATGTTTTGTTTACTTTCCCATTAGCACATCTTGTACACATATTTTTTTTCTTCCTGTTATCTCTTTCATTCTGAAATTTTTGTTGAGTCACTTAAAATAATCTTTTATTTTAAAATATCTTTCCATATACACTTCAAATTATTTGGAGAATGGAGTAAAGAATAAAGCAAACAAGCATGAAAGGCATTGTTGATTTCAAAAGCCTAAACGCAGCAAGGTTTGAGTATTTTCACCAAAAACCATTCTTTAATAAAAAATCCAACTTAATATAAATAGAAGGCAAATTCGATAATGGCTAAAAATTAAGTAATCAAAATTTTAAAATTCCAAAGCCCGTTTTTGTCACTGAGTTTCTTATCTCAGTCACACTGTCCAATGATTCCCAACTATAAGCAAGGTAAATTCAGGTCGTTCGCCATTTACCCACCACTGCTGCCGTTTGAGTAACTTCAGTTTTAGCCAGAGCGGGCCCGTCCCTCTTTCTAACAGTGCTTGACTGCCCTCTCTTCCGTTGTCCCCATCTCTCACAGACCAAGTGCTGGGGGTTTCCTCTCACCTAGCTCCTCTGGTTTTTGTTTTTTCTGACACGGCCTTACTTTAGTGATTTCCCCCCCTAAAATATACAGAAATACCCAAAACAATCATGCCTGAGCGACAGAGAGAAGGGTGTGGAGCTTACGTTCATATGACACCTTTTCAATAAAGCCTGACTCTGTTTTCTTAGTAACCAAGGAGGTAGTTTCTGAAAATTTACTGTAAAAGTAAATCGAATAGGTGAATGAAAGATACATGAACATTTGGAAGCCTTTATTTTTATTGTAAACATTTTCCCGTTCAATGAACAGAAAATTTAAGAAGGTATGAAACAGAAGAGTTAGCTTACTTTGTTGGAGTTTCCATATTCTCTAGGCTGTAGGCAATTGGTTTAATTATAAAAATATAAACCAGCAGGAATATGCTAGTCTCCCTCCCTGATTCATGAACGCTTAAATGTGTACATGTAACATCAGAAGTAGGCAAAACTAAAATGGGTAACACTAAGCACCAGGTGATAGCAATTGCTATACCCAACCTCTGGACTGTAATTCGTAATGGTTTTGGGTCTTTGATAATTCTAGCCACAGACTGGGAATCTTATGTCTCGATCTATCTTTCATAAAAATATGTTTGATTTTATTTGTATTCTCCAAGCATGGCTTTGTGGTGTTCAGCGTATGCTAGCTGAGTACAGAGACTCTCAGGCTCAAAGGAGTTCCTAATGACATTTAATCTTAATTCTGTTTTCTCCCCCCACATATCCTATAAATACAAGCTGAGTTTCTCAGCAACAATTAATCAGAGAACTGCAGGGAAAACAGAGAGATGCAACAAATTTTATTTTCCCTTTTTCAAAATCCAGGTGCTTTTGATCAAGGGCAAGTGAATTAATCAAACATATTTAAACTGAGGATTCGTGTTCAGCATATTTGAATATAAGGTGTCTTATTAAAGTCATTACAAAACTTATGTGACAGGGACAACTAATAAATCAGTTATTCAAACATATTTATTAATCACTGTGTATGTCCTAAGCACTGTTCCATTTTCTTGAGATCAAGTGATAAACAAAACACATAGAGCTGTGTTCTTATTGAGCTTATATTCTAGTGGAGGGTTGTGAACACAAATAGCAAAGGAGCAAAGAAAGAAAAGAGCAAGATAACTTCGGAACATGATAAATGCTACAAAAAATAATTCATATAATAGATTTCTACTGGTCAGGCTTAGGGTAGACCCTGGTCGCGCTCATTTGAATTGGTTTGTTTAACTTTTATGAGAAATGTTTGGGCAGTAAACAGGTTTCTTCCATTTTTAAGGTCACCCAGAACAGTTAAGCTTACTTCTGATATAATAATCGTGATATCTACCATTTATTATTATTTCTATATGCTTATATTAATCACCTTTACAGTGGATATTATGTTCATGCCAGTTTTACTAATTAAAAAAAATAGAGCACAAAGGTTAAGTGACTTGTAAAAAGTCACAAGACAAACAAATGTTGATCCAGTATTTGAATCAATCAGCCTGTCTTCCTAGCTCTTTATTTTAATCAAGGTATTTTATTACCCTGATTGGAGGAATAGCCCTTTCAAAATAAATTCCATCTAATACTCATTCTCTGGCTCCCCCTTGTGGTCAGTTTTTTTCTGCTTTATCTTTGTTGTCTTTAGGTCTTTGATGCCTCCAGTTTTAATTTTCACTTTTCTTCATCTCTTCTTGTAACTAATTTTGAATTAATTTGCATGTGGCCATCCTTTGGGTACTATCCAATATAGACTCTTCATTAAAAGTGTTCTCTGACACAGGCAAAATCTGGGGCAATGGAATGGTCATTGAAGAACAGAATGAGGATATAACTTCTTATTGTGTAAATTCAGTATTTCTTTTAAGTACCCCAACTTGACAATATTTCTATGTTAAATACTTGTGTTTTCTTGTTTTTTTTTGCAACAGGCAGTATTTTATGACTTTTTTGAAACACATGAGAACAGCAAAAAATGTCAAAGGTGATTCTAAATTTTTGGCTGAGAAGCTTTAAGTATGAAGTTTTTATTTACTGAGATGGGGAAGCATAGAGTGAAATACACTGGGAAAGAGTTGTTCATGTGTTAAGTTTGAAAATTCTGTAAGATTTAAATAAATATGTCATGTTTGCTACCTGGGCTTGGAGATCAATAGAAATGTACATTTGGAGGTTGTCAGTGTATGGCTGTTACTTTAAACCATGAAGCCAGAACAACTCCTCCAGGGATGAATATAAACAGAAGATAGAGGTCCACAAACTGGGTTCTGGGGTACAGCAACATTTTGAAGTCAGATAAAGAGGAATCAGCAAATTTGATGAAGAATTAAGTAGTGAAGTAAGAGAGAAGAAAGTATAGACAGTGCTTTCTAAATTATTAAAAGTATAAAGTAGTAATAAGTCATATAGCCTTTTAGGAAAGCAATAGTAGAAAGTGTATAGAAAGTGTGATCAATCATCTTTATAGAAATAATTAGGAACCAGATGAGAGTCTTTATTATTGTTTTACCCAAGTATTATTTCAGATAAAGTAAGAAGTTAAATACTTTCTTAGGGAACTTAAGGTATGTGAAAAAAATCAGGAAAGCAGAAAAGAAAGACTTAGCCTTTGAAAATTTTAGTAAAAGTGAAACACCAGAACAGAGACTGAAAAACATGCCAGTGTTCATTTCTATAATTATCTATTTGATATTAACTTATTTCAGTGGTCTCTGCCTTTCCCTGGTCCACTTAGAGTAATAAACATAAACATTGGTTTATCATTCATTTCCACATTTTTGCCAGTGGAGTTCAGTTGAGTATGACCCAGAGCCTCCAAACCTTTCTTTCTTGATTGGTCATACCATTAGTTTGGAAAAAAATGAACATGGACAGGAAATATACATACATTTATGTATTTAGAAAACATGCACAAATGTCACTGAATTATTATTATTATTTCATCACCTTTCTGCTACTCATTGGATATTTGTTCCCAACCCTAATGTGGGTACTGCTCATTCCAGAGATTTTTGACTGTGATAACCTTTGCACGGAGGCGGAACTTGGCAGGTTTTGCATCACTCCCAGTCATTTGAAAGCAAAAAACCCACAGCAAGTCCTTGCCCTGAGTACAGTTATCTCATCTTCCTTCTCTCATTCCAAAGGAAACTCTTACAATAGCCAAGATTTGGGAGCAGTCCAAGTGTCCATCAGTAGATGAGTGTACAAAACAACTATGGTACATTTACACAATTGAATATTACTTGGTCATTAAAAAGAAGAACATTTTACCCTTTGCAACGGCATGGATGGACCTGAAGAACATTATGCTAAGTGAAATAAGCCAGTCAGAGGAAGACAGATACCACATGATTTCACACACATGTGGAATCTAACGAATAAGCTGATCTAACAAGTAAAACAGAGACAGGCTCACAGACAGAGAGCAGGCTGACAGCTCAGTGGCAGGTCGTTGGGTGGTGGGGGATGGAACAAAAAAGAAAAAGAACTCATGGACACGGACAACAGTGTGGTGATTGTGGGGGTGGGGAGGATGGAGAAGGATGGGTAGAGTTGGAAGAGGGTATAATGGGGATAAATGGAATGGAAAAAATACAATAAATATAAATAAAACATTCCGGGAAAAACAAAACAAAAAATATTCCTCACTTTCCTTGTTCATGGAGAGCTGCCAAATATTTTTTCGAATTCTGTGTTATCAGTTTCCAATTTCTGATGTACGAAATTGCACAAATAGAGTAGCTTAAACAACACATATTAATTACCTCATGCTCTGTAGGTCACAGGTCTGACACAGGGTCTTGCTGGGGTCTCATGTGAGCTGCAGGCCAGGCTGTGTCCCCTTCTGAAGGCTCAAGGGGAGGCGTGGTTTTGTTAGCTTTCCATCTTCTAGCTGCATTTCTTGGCTCCTGGATCCCTTCCTCCATCCTCAACCAGCAACGTTGTATTTCTCCGACCTTTCTGTATCACCACGTCCCTCTCTGACTACATCAGAGAAAGGTGCTCCACTACTAAGGACTCATGTGATTAAATTGGGCCCACTCAGATAACGCAGTCTGCAACCTTAATCATGTCTGCCATATTAACTACCATAGTCAGAGGTTCTGAGAATTAGGACATCTTTAGAGGGCTACTATTCTGCCTACCATAGGTTCTTAACAACAGTTTCCTTTCGTCTATAAGACTGTAAACCTTATGGAAAGTTACAGCGGGATTATGCAGTCCTTCAGGAGCTCTGGGTCTGATGCCTGTTGTGACTAAATGAGAACCACACCTGCAATGTGCTGTTTTTCTTGTGTTCTTCCAAATAATAACTGCAACACTTTCTATACAAGCTGTCAACTCATTATTGTTCATGTGATGTGTTTGAAACATAGACTACCACAGTGTAAATCCTTGTGCAGCGAGCTTCCTTCAGTTCTCTTGGGAGCATCTCTTCAGGGTCCTTTTAGACCTAAGACAGGAAAGTAGGAGGTGGCTTTTTTGAATCAAGTCATTTATTAATAAAACGTAAATAAATTGCAGCTTTAAGAGACATCAAGGCACAAAGACACGCTAGAGATTCCCCTATATCCAGTGTTCAAAATGAACATCCAGCACTATTCATGTCTGTGGTTGCCCCAAACTCCATCTCCTGGATTTTCAGACCTGAAAGACGACATGTTTTCTATGGGAGTCTTAGCTACCTTGCAACAGTGACTGTGGGCTACCCTCAGGCCAAAACCAACCAAAGAAACAAATTAATGACAAAAACAAAAGCACCATGTGCCACTCTCATTCTCTCCAGAATCAGCCTGCTGTTTTTCACTCTCCTGGAAGTTCAAGTAGTTATTTCTTTTTAAATCTCATTCTGAATATTAGTTCTTATTTGCAGGAAGTTTTTTCATTTAGGAGCTTAGCCATGCCAGAAGGGAGCTCCATTCATACGCAGTGTTAATAGCTACCAATCTGTTCTCCATGCCCAACTGCCAACACTGCACATGCCTCTCCTTCCCTTTCTCTCTGTTTCCCTCCTCCACACCTCCCCCCCAGCACACACACTCGGATTTCTTAAAATGCCAGCCAGATGTGGGTGGTCTTTAACTATACAGCTCTCAGTACCTGTGACTACACACTTCTTCCTATCTTAGTATGTGTGTCTGTTTGATATGTAATAAGAGGGAGTAGGAACCACATCCAATGTGTCCATACTGAATTAGTT
The DNA here is from genome assembly GCA_004026545.1 of Mormoops blainvillei. Classification (NCBI taxonomy): domain Eukaryota; kingdom Metazoa; phylum Chordata; class Mammalia; order Chiroptera; family Mormoopidae; genus Mormoops; species Mormoops blainvillei. The sequence continues at coordinate 45,330 of PVJD01003480.1, read as the reverse complement.
GACCTTTACCACATGTAAAGAGGACAACCTGACCCTCTATTGAAACATTGACAATCATGGGATTTCCTGCATGAAATCACCATTCTTGCACTGACTCCAAGTACCAGTTCTTTGCTTCATAGCAAGAAACAATGAGAAAGAACAGACAGTTTGAAATCTACAGCATGCTGATTTCTAAGGAGAAGAGTTGGCTTTCTCTGCAGAAAAACTGATGGTCATTCTGTCCTTACATAGATTGTAGTGGGATGTGTCTTGGGTCAGCTGCGTGTCCATAAAAAAGCTCCCAGCCTTGAAAAAAACATTTTGTTCCAGGCCTGAAGATTTTGAAACATTAATTACTCAATTTACAGTACCGCTTTCTTCTACAATGTCTGAAGAAGTGACTTATGCGACACTCACATTTCAAGATTCCTTGGGAGCAGGAAATAACTGGGATAAAAATAATCTAAGGAAAAGAGGTAAGGATTCAGAGAAAGCGAGACTTGACCCCAGGTGTTGGGCAGATTTTTAATACTTTGAGGTGCTAGTTTTGATATTGATTCTAAGAGAAGCGTGTTGTGGAAGCTTCAAAATGGAGACAAAGTTGTGAAATTTATTAGTAGAATGAGTGTTTCCAATATTGAGTGAAAATGTGTAATATCACTGTGTTTCATGAAGCCCTGTGTTATAGTGAAAAATGTTTATTAGACATGCCAGAGACTGAGTTGGGCACCGGGAGATTTCTTTTCATAAAAGTAGTCCTTAATATTTGTACCTTGTGAAAGATGCCAGATAAATGTTCTCTGGGAGGCAGATTGGAGGTTTCTAAAATAGAGAAGTAGGGGGAATTTTTCTTTTCAAGGGTATGAATAACTGAAGAAGAAAATTGGAGGATGAGTGAGTTAGAAATAGAAAAAAGATAGCTTCTGTTTTACAGTATTTAAAAAAGTTAGGGAGTTGAAATTCCCAGTATAATTAGTAGTGTTGAATCAATAATTATGTCATTTTTAGTATTTCATATGCAGTGTATTACGTCTTTATTAAAATAGAGTTGTAAAGTAAATGAAATACTACTAGTACTTTTTTCAATGTATTGACGAGAAAACTGAGGATGAAAAACACTGAATGATTTAACCAAGTTTACACGATTGTTACGTGGTGGTGCCCATACTCAGGTCTAGCCTTTCACTCATTCTCTTATCTCTATTTGGAAGGAGCAGTGGGTGGTCTTTGTGGTCAGGAACATGATTTCAGAAGGTGACAACCGTCACCGTCGAGAGTCCACTGGCTGTTCAGGTTGTTTTGAATCATCTAAAATACTTGAACAGTGTTCTCCTCTTTAGATTTATTTTTAGTTTAAGCATATTTGCATGTCTGTGTGTGTATGTGGTTTGAGAGAGGGTGATATACCAAAAAAAGGATGGGAATAAACTTGGCATGTGTCTAATAAAGATAGTTACACATTTTTTTTAGAACAATTTAACTTTAATCTTTGAGAAAGAGGAAGTAGTGGATGTGATGTATATAATAGTGCACCTGCAGATTACATTAGTCTTTCTGAAAAATTAGGTGAGATACCATTAGATCCTGAATTAAGGAACAGAAAAGTGAGGCTAGTAGAATTATTTGTGACATACACAGAGCCGGGCAAAAGTAGGTTTACACTGTGAGTACATGAAACACAGAATTTATACTTGTATTATTATCTATTAATTATTATATTATTTTCTATACCAACAACTGTGAACCTGCTTTTCCCCCAGTCTGTATATAGAATATTAAATTTTGAAGAGTTATCCCTTGGCTTTCTGTTTTTTCCCTGTGGTTTGTGCGTTAGATTGCACGTTGTTTCCTCCTTTCATTCAGTATGCGTTCGTAATCTACTAGGTGATAAATAAAATGGGTAATAGGCAAAAACTGTGGAGGTTGTAATTGCAAACACTTGGCTTCTCTTCTGTTGTTAGGATCATCCACTTCCACAGTAGCTTGTTAGTGAATTCAGTAAACTTGAAGAAGAAAGGTGTGTGATCATGTAAAACAAAAACCTAAAACTTAGAAGACACTTACTCTTAAAGGAAAGGAGAAGGGTTAAAAAAAACAAAAGAAAAGAAAAGAAAAGAAACATAAGTAAATAAGTAAATAAATGGAGGAGAACTGATGGTGGGGCCCTCACGGCACATTGTATTAGGCATTTTCTAGATAGGGACATTAAGAACCTTAGGAAGCTTCCTGAGTGGGAAAAATGAGCCACCATTGTAAAGCACAAGGCAGTTCTGTTTGCTCATTCCTCTGTCTGTATTCTTCAGGGTATCCAGCTCCATCCCCCACATGGCGTTGGGTGGCCCTGAGTCTGCTAACTCTTTCTCTGTTGCTACTGTTGGGGCTGGTGACCTTGGGGATTATGTGTAAGTATAACTTGTATCAAACCCAAGAAAGGTGATTAGGAAACGCATTGGTAAACTATGTAATTTCAGGTTGGAGTATATGATAGGTACTAGGTCCTGAAACTCTAATACTTTCTGCTACTTTCTATCTCTCTCACTCTCCATGTCTCCAAGGCAAATCAACAAGGAAAATATTATTATGAGGATTGTGTCCCAAATCCATTGTTTTCTCTTGATAACCTAGACTAGGCTATGAAGACAATTTTTATTTTTCCTGTTATTGGCGGGGATAAGGAGTCTCTTTTCTGCACGAAACGCATCCACTTATTGTCCCAATGGCAAGACACAGAAAACCTGGGAGGATGGATTCAAGGACGAGCATGCCATCTTATTTACCTCTAAGACATTGCACAAGACTCCCTTAATCTGCTCGCCCAAGACCCTTCTAGAGTAGAGACAACTTCTAGGCATCAGCAACAGCGTGTCTGCTACAAATGAAAAAGAGATACGAACAGGAAGAGTTGCCTGATACACCTTGTCCAGTAGATAGAAATCTTTATCACCTCCAACAATGGGAGCTCCACTTCCAAGCACAATGGTGAAGAAAAAGTGTTTTCTTTATTCTGGCCCATCATTGGGCAGTCAGAGCTGGACAGATTAGGGAACCCTGAACTAACAATTGCAAAACATCCTGAGAATACACAATTTGTAGGGTGTTGTTAAGTATGTGATGTACAGAATAGTGAATTAGCACAGTGTTCAATTTCAGGGCATTTACAGTCAAATTTGCAGTCATTATTTGTTGAATGATACCACTGTCTCCTCTGCTACTTTCAATTTTTTAACCTATGTAAAATTTCATGGATAATCAGGAATTAGACATACCTATTGGACGTATAAATAAAAACTAATGCTGTAACTTGCTCTTTTAAAAAGAGCAACAACAGTAACAAATAAAAAGAGCTGTAACAACAGTAACAAATATCTGGTACCCAATCATAAAGATTAACAGGTGATCTACAGTGATACATGTTTTAAAAAATGAAGATACAATGTGTTTTCATTGGCTTTTCACAGAAGAATCACTGCCTTTTTTCTCCTAGAGTGCAGTGCTTTGAGTGCAATGGTTCTTAAATTTATTTTGTTTGTCAAGTCATTGAAAATGCTTATTAAAAATGCAGATTTTATGGATCTAGGACCAAAAAAGATCAAGTATGGCATTAAAATCTGCTTTTTTAATAAAACAAATAGCCTAGTTGATTCTAATGCAAGTGGTCAGCAGACCATAACTTGAGATACTCATTGTCCCCAAAGAATCCTGTTCTTATTAAAACAATTACACAAAACAACTCCAGATGAATGACAAAATGGCTGGCATTACCTGAGATGAAATGTCAGAGAGATATAAGTTTAATTCATTATTTTAAGACAAGAACAATAATAATTAAAATAAGCATGAAATTATAAGGATGAACTCTAAACAATTTTAAGTAGAAAGGCATCTGCTGCGTTTCTTCCATGGTACCTCCATTATGAGGAGCTACTAATAAATCTTAAACATTGTAAGAAATATTTCTGTGTTAAGATAATTATCTGTGGCTCTCATGGGAATGGAAGGGTGTATGAACTTGTCTCCTGTTATGTCTTGGAGTTTTGCAGACCTCCAATGAAATTAACTCAGATTCAGAGAAATTGAGTCAACTTCCGAAAACCATCCACCAGCGGCAGGATAATCTATCCCAGCAGCTGAGCAACTACAGGAACTTTTCCACAGAGGAAGAATTTCTCAAATCACAGATCTCCAATCTATTGAAGAAGCAGGGGCAAATGGCCATCAAACTCTGTCAAGAGCTAGTCATTCACACTTCAGGTAATCAGGACCTACGGACCATTCGGATTGAATCTGTTTCCTGGTTTAGATTAATTACATGCACTACTGCTGGGAGTATGGGAGAGTCATGGTATCCAATGGTTGCTAATAATTTCACACTAATTTTACAGAAGGCAAGGGAAGATATACATTTATTTCATATTTTTGAAAACACAGAGGTAAATTTTAGGAAATATTGTGGAATGATATCAATCTGAATACTTCAGCCCCTCACTTTATAAACTATTTTTAGGGGAACTTGTTGTTATAAAAAGTTAAAGATATAACTGATGATTCTAAGGCCAGAAGACCGAGCCTTGACAAGAGAATTTCACTCACACCCTAATTTCAGGGGCTCTTAAAGCAGCAGGTTTTCAGTGTACTGGGTCTCAAACCCTATTATCCAATTAAATAATTTAGTTTCCAAAACCTTCCCAATCACTCGAAAGTTATTTAGTTTGTACTTTCGTGTATAATTTCTTTTTCAGACCACAAATGTAATCCTTGTCCTAAGATGTGGCAGTGGCACCAAAACAGTTGCTATTACTTTGCAACAAATGAAGAGAAAACGTGGGCTGACAGTAGAAAAAACTGCATGGACAAGAACTCCACCTTGGTGAAGATAGGCAGTCTGGAAGAAAAGGTCTGAATTGCATTGCCCGATTACGGAAATTATCCATATAATGGAAAGTAAACAAATGAAATTTCTGATGTACACAATAGGAATTCATTGCATTTTGAATGAGAATTAATAAATGAATTTAACATATGTTCCCATTTATCTTACTTCTGAACATGGAAATGTGGTTCTCACATAATATTTTTTCTTTTCTCTCTCCCAGGATTTTCTGAAGATGCAACCATTACCTCGGTTTTCTTTCTTCTGGTTGGGATTATCTTGGGCTCCATCTGGCAGAAGCTGGCTATGGGAGGATGGCTCTATCCCCTCTCCATCCCTGTAAGTGTCTGTTTGGGAGAAAACCTAAGTTAAGAACACTAAAAAATGGAATACTGAGAAGATAAATGTTCAGATTTATATTTCATAACAATAGTGATGTGGAACATCTTTTCATTTACCCGTTGACAGTCTGTGGATATCACTCTTGGAGAGATGTCTATTCAGATCCTTTGTCCATTGTTTAAAATGTTGGTAGGGAGAATGCTATCATGTATACAAATATCAAATTATAATGTACATCTAAAGCTTATATGTTGTTAATTAATGTTACCTCAGTAAAAAAGTTAATTGTAAGAATTATAAATCTAGATACAAAAAAGAGTCCAACCTACAAAGAAAATAGAACTTTGGTATGAAATACTGAAAGGAGGAGTACCTACTTTCATGTGTGTGACAAACTCACGGCAAGACATTGAACATCATCTATTAGTTTAAAATTTTTACTTAACAAATACAAATAATACTATGTAAATATTAACCCTATGATTAAAGCAAGTTATATTCCCATTTTGTAGTTGAAAAACTGTCATAGAGAGCTTAAATAACTTACCCATGGTCACTCAGCTCCTAAGTGGCAAAATTAGGACTAATTCTGTGATGATGAGCTCAGCTTCTCAGCTGCCCTGGCTCTCCAGTACTTACAATCCAGAGGGATAACGTTTATTATAGGAACATACATTCAAAATTAGCCCTGGCTGTTGTGGCTGAGAGGACTGAGTGCTGACCCGTGTACTGAAAAGTCTCCAGTTTGGTTCCCAGTCAGGGCAGATGCCTGGGTTGCAGGCCAGGTCCCCAGGTGGGGGTGTGCCAGAGGCAGCCACACTTTGATGCTTCTCTGCTTTTCTTTCTATTTCTCTTCCTCTTCTCTAAAAAAGTAAATAAAAAAAATCTTTTTTAAAAAAATTAAGTAATTGTCAGCTATTTTCTAACAAAAAGAAAATCTATATCGGTTGATTAATTTTACATTTTTTTTTTATTATGGAGACTTGGCAATTAAATTATATGACAAATGCATTTGATGCATTAACATGAACCTCTTCATGTTTTGATGAAAATATTTACTTATTTTATTTATTTATTTTTAGAGAAGGAAATGGAGGGAGAAAAAGAGGGAGAGAAACATCAATGCGTGGTTGCCTCTCGAGCGCCCCCTACTGGGGACCTGGCCCACGACCAAGGCATGTACCCTGACTGCGAATTGAACCAGTGACCTTTTGGTTTGCAGGCTGGTACACAATCCACTGAGCCACACCAACCAAGGCTGATGAAAATATTTAAAGTACTTATAGACTATAAAACATTTTGAAAATCGCATTTTTGGCAACTATTTAAAGATATGAAAAAAGTAGGTGTCAACATAAAAATATGTCAAGGGGTACATAGTTTTGCTAAATTCTCTTAGTGACTGACTGCAAAACCAAATTTTCTGAGGGACATCCCTCATCACAACTATATTTAAATAATACAATTACGGTATATTTTATTTTTAATATAACATATGGTATTTGTATCTTAGATAAAATTGAAAGCATTGGAATCTTTTCCACCTCTCCACTCCCATCAAGTTATTAATCTATTCAACTCCTATTTCACTCTTTAATAATGCATGTTGTCAAAATTTCCTTAAACTGAGTTATAATTGTTCATTTTCTGTCAAAAATACTGTGCTTCAGTTGTGACTCATGAATTCCCTTTAATAAAAAACAGTATGTTTTTGCTTTTCTCCCTAGATACACTCTATCTTCATTCATTTCCCAAAGTTTTGTCCTGGCCTTTTCTACTCAGCACCAATCTCCCAACTCTCCAATCACTACTACTAGTCATATTTAGCTGACTAACCTGATTTCATATAGATGATAATGGAAAAAAGCACACGCAAAGTAATAAACCCAAAAAATGACACTTTGTAAGAGGAGCAATGTAGGGTGTGGGATGATTATAAATCAATCTGAGGTGCTGATGCTAGACTGAGGGTTTGCAGCAGTAATGCCATGACACCAGGCAAGTTCAGTCGTTTCCATTTTGGAATTGAAGAAGATGTGTCCCTCCTACCGGAAGAGGTTTAACCATCCCTGGCCCCTCCATTCCCACCTGATTGAAGTGTGGAGGAAGTGGCCCCCACAGCAGGTTTCCCAGCTTGAGGACACTAAGGCTCGGAGACTGCAGATGTCAGATAAACCAGTGTGTCACACTCAGGGTAGTGAGGTTGAGCTCCGGGGTCACACAGCCTTTTCCTACTGAGTAATAAAGGACAGTCTGAGCTAATGCACATATTCTGAATAAGGTTTAGTAAGGCCGGCCCTGAAGCAATGAAAGAATATTGCAGTGTAATGTAGATCATGTGGGAAAAAAAGCAATTAGACCCGATGAGCATAATTTTCTAATGACATTATTTAAGAGTTACCATCAGTTCCTTACCATCAGTTCCTAGTTCCTTAGGAGCTAAGGACTGTTACTAGGACCACATTCATTTCTCTCTTAACTGTGTCTTGTTCTTTCTTCCCCTTCCATATATACACACACACACACACACACACACACACACACACACACACACTTATGCCTAATAAAATGTAACTACTCTTTACACAAGATGAGATTTCACTTTTTTTCTTCACAGAGTTCCAAAGTAAAGAAAATCTAGTACTTGTAATATAATCTAAATTGAGTGGTTTCTACCATGTTAATGGAGGGAATACAAATTCTCAAAGCAGAATTTAGTATCCTTCTTAAATAATTCTACCTGGGATTATAATTAACTTGAAAAAAAGAGAACTTATATATACCAGCTTTAGGGATTTCATTGTGTTGTGAAGCAGAAGTCTCTCAATATTCAGATACATATTTGGTAACTGTGAACACTAAATTGTGATCAAATTTCAATACTGGATGTATAAATTAATTTTTTAAATTTATAATTAATTTTGAATTGATTGATTTTCAGATTCAGTACTAAAGAATATGCCCAGATCAATGGATCCAAAGGATGTGCTTATTTTCAAAAAGGAAATATTTATATTTCCCGCTGCAGTGCTGAAATTTCTTGGATTTGTGAGAAGACAGCAGCATTAGTGAAGATTGAAGATTTGGATTAATAAGCTTCCAAACTCAGCAAAAAGTAAGAGACTTGTCGTTAAGTTCATGTGAGGAGGGAGGCAGTTGCCCTACCAGAACCAAAGCAGATGAAAAAGTGGCTGTATATTGAGACCATCAGGCAAGTAAACTTGCTTAACAGAACCTCGTCTGCACCTCGTCATCTGATGCCTTCTGATTGGATTTCTGGCTCTTGCTGAAGAGCTGGGGGAGCTGCTGTTTTAGGTCCTTATTGTTCTGTCTCAGAATCATTTTAGTGACGTTCCCTCTCTCCAATAAAAGACTCATTTCTTGCTTTGTTGTTACATGTATACAAATGCAGTGGGGTAATGTGTAAATGTTTTATCAGTCAGAATTGACACAGACCGCAACCCTGGAATGAGGGCCCAGGAGGCCCTGCTGTGGATCATACAGAGGTTGGGCTTATCCCTGGTAGGGGTCCTAGTTGCTGGGGTGGCGGCTCTTTACTAAAAGATTTGGAAATGTCTTGGTAAATGATTGGCCTCTGCCACTGTATACCAGGGAAGCATCAGCCTGAACGTACAAAATAACTTGTCTTCTTCCATTTCCCTATGAAAATACATTTTTATTAATCTTTAAAATTTAAATAATTTGTAATCTAGGTGAAGAAGCACATCATTTAACATTTATATTCTCTTTTATTTAAATTAGTAATGTTGAGATTATTCACATGGTAATCTTCATATTGTTATTTGAAGCTTATTCTCATAATTGATATTTCATTCAGAAAAGTTGCAACAAATTAAAGAGATTAAGATATTATAATAATTATTTTTAATTTTTCAGAATTTTCCTTTGAGATCGTTTGCCAGCGTCCTTGCACACTAGATCATAAACACTGCAAATTTAAAGGTCAGGTGTTTTTCTGGGACAAAATTGCTGATTTGTGGATATCAATAAAAAATATGGTTCTTATGTTCTCATATAATTGTTGAGCTATGTATAAACTAAAGAGAATGGGGAACTAATCTGTGATGCTTATTTTGCTAGAACAAAGATCCAGAATTTACTGGAAAAACTGGTATGGTTTGAGTTTAAAGCCAGTTGTGTTTCTGAATACAGCGACAGTTTTTCGAAGGAACATCTTCTTGAATTCCATCTAGTAGCCTGCTGTTCTCTGAAGACTTAAAACTGTGAGCTAATCAGTGCTTCATTTCTGTACCAACAGGAAGTCTAGAACAAAGTAATTAAAGTATAATGTGAAAATTTAGCAAGGCTCTCAAATAAAACATATTTAAGCACAACTTAAATATAGATAATTATTTCATCATTGTTCATGTAAACAAGCTTTACCGATTTTCACTGGACTGCTATTTATAAAGCAACTTGGCTTCAGTTCTCTTTAGTAGCTTACTGTCATTGTCATTGTAACTCTCACAAAGAAAAGATTATTTATTAAGGGTGAAGAGCTCTGCCCCTGACTCCCACACATTTGAGTTTTTCTTGATTCTTATAGTAAAGACAAGTTCTTCTTTTAGTCATCTATTTGTAACCATAGAAATATCTGCTCTGAATAGTTAAAGTATCTGCTTTGGTTGTTTTGTTCCTTTAAAGAAGTTACAAGTTTTTTCCCCTGGTATTTTGTATCTTTTAATTCTTATCTTATGTACGCTCTTTCACACTCAGTGAAAAAAGAACATTTATGTTTCTGACCTTGGAGTGGCTCTGGAATTTGGTCAGATCTTATTGCTCATAGACCGCCCCCTCTGGCCTGCCATCGTCATGGTGTCCCTGGCAGCCCCTCTACAGTAGCTGGGTAAATTCAAAGCTTGGGACACCTCATGTCACAATAATTTATCTCTTATTGCTTACTGATAACTTGGCTATGAAACATGGTATTTCTCAGGAATTTCAACCTCTCTTTTTTTCTCTCTCTCCTCCTAGTCAAAATTCCTGGGAGATAGTCACACACACACACACACTTCCTGGTGAAAGGATGTGTTTTTTATTTATTTTGAATAACTTTTCTCTCATTGAGTAGTTATGTGATTTCCAAACCAGCCTTCACATCAGATTTACACAAATAATGTCTTGAAAGTTCATGTCTAACGTCTACAGACACAGAATGGCTGGGGGTGCAGGACTAAAAACCTGTGAATTTCACAGACTCCACAGGTGATTCTTAACTCAACCAGTGTCATGTTTGGATAAATGACCTCAACTTCCTGAGCGAATATGCAGAGGCAAAGTGCTGGAACCATCCTTAAATTGGATGGCTTTTTCTTTCCTCTCCCTTATTTTTGTCATTTTACTTTTTCTACTTTTTCCAGATTTATTGAGATAATTGACATGTAACATTATATTGTATAAGTTTGAGGTATACAGCATAGTAATTTGATATGTGCATGGACTGTGAAATGATTTCCACAGTAAGTTTAGTTAAGACATCTAATACTTCGCTGGAACGGCTCTCTTTTGCAATTTTAGCAGAATTAGTTTGGTTTGTACAGGTCAGGGCAGATCAAATCTGGGAGAGAAGTAGCTGCAAATATCAGCTATTTTATTGTTGCAACTTTGACCAACAACTCCTTAATGAAAGGATGGAATCGGACTGTCAGAATAGACAGGTAATATGCATTTTGACCTATCTGACCTTTGTAGAAGTACAGTAATTCTCAACTTAGCTGCACGCTGAAATCGTACTGAGGAGCTTTGAAGAAACACTGATACCTGAGATTATCCCACCTCTTATGATTCTGATTTGATTGCTCAGTGGCCTGGCTAGGTTATTGAAAACATTTTAGTTTCTTATGTGAGTCTAATGTGTAGCTAAAGCTGAAAACCCACTTCAGAGAGGGCATTCCAGTGATTCTTATGTTGGTGGTGGGGGGTAACATGTTGGTAAAATAGTTAATCCTCCATTATGTACAAGTGGGTCCCCCCCAAAAACAGAATTATCTTTTGGAGGGTGGGGCCCTTGTAGTACAGGCTTTCACCACTAGGTGCGTGTTCTAGGAACCCACCTGCATCACTGTACCAGATGGCATTGTTGTGAGAGGCTGAGTTTGGCTTCAGTGATTTATTTTTTATTTTTGGAAGACTCTTTCATTTGTCCATTTCATGACATGTGATTTACGAGTGCACCTGCCCACACCACAGTGAGTGTTCAGCAGTTTTTGACCAAAAACGGCATGACTCCTGTGCCCCACCCTCCCTATTCACCCAACCTCGCACCGAGTAATGTTTTCTTTGTTTCCCTGGATGAAAAAAGTCCTAAAAGGGAAACGTTTTGCGGGGTGGAAGAGGTAAAACCAAAAACGGCAGAAGCACTAAAAGGCATCAAAATTGACGAGTTCAAAAACTGTTTTGAGCAATGGAAAAAAAGTCTTGATATGTGTATTGCCTCAAATGGAGAGTACTTTGAAGGTGACTGAAGTTTAAACATGTAAGAATAAATACACAAATTTTTATAAATAAATTCCAGGTTTTTTGGATATCCCCTTGTAATAAAAAAGTAGGTGAGCTAGTCCCATTGGTGAGGGTTCTATGGAGTTAGGACAGTGAGCGCGGTGACTATTAGCTGAAGCTAAGGTTGATGATATAGGCAAGGCTCTATACTGATTGATTTACATGTGATCATGCTTGTATATGTTTGACCATGTACGGAAAAGATGTGACAGATGTATGATTAACATTGTTTTCCTGAGAGTAGGTATGATGGTAGCAAAATGATACAGGAAGAATAAATAATTAACTTTGTAAATTGGGAGTTTATTGTGAAACTGAGGACTAAAAGTAAGACACAAATTCTGAACTGATGGCCGAAATTAACAAGGTGGCCTTGAAGCACATGTAACTCTTCATTCCTCAGGTATGTTAGTCTTGCTGAAAAAGTAACTTCAAGTAATAGCATGGGTTTTTCACTCTTCTTCAACATATATAATAATATAAATAAGATAAATTGCATCTCCCCTGAGTTTTCTCAAACTATGTGTTAGCTTCCAAGATTTAGACGTGCCCTAGCCTCTTATTGGAGCATATCATTTGGTGCTTAAGGCAACATATTTTCAACGTCAGACAATTGCAAGTTTATGTTCTTACTCTCCTTTAAGAGCTGTATAATCTTAGATAGGATTCTTAAACTCTCAATGACAGAGGGTAACAGAAATTCCCTGTGAATTTTGTGAAGGAAAAAAAAGCCATATAAAGCAGATGGCACACTGAGCAGCCCATGAAGTTTAGCTGTTATTTCGGTTACACTCCCAGCTTCCACTAGAAGAGCGGAATCTCACGGCCCTTCCCGGCCTGTGCACACTGCTGCGTGGAGTTCACTGATTTTCACCACCAGAGCCTGGTTTTGCATTCAGGGGCTGAATCTCCACTTCTGTATCTGCAGGGTTTCTAAGAAATTGATCTTGGTGTAACAGAAAGGCAACCTTTTTTTCTTGCAAATACAATGAAAGCTGGCGCATGCAGCCAAACATCAGTTCATCAGAGTACAAAGAGCACGAAGCAGCAGGGCAAATGGTAGGTGGGAGACAGCCCTAAGTAATGCCCTGAGACAGGGGCTATTTCCCATGGACTACTTTTGTGCTTTCTGTGCCCTCTGTGATGTTCCTGGTCAGAAATGAGGTAGGCAAGGGGAGGGTCCGGGCCCTTCGATCTTTTAGATTCCTTAACACTGAAATTGTTAGGAAACACTCGTTTTTATTGTACCGAATGAAAAGACCATCAATTTCAGTTCTCCAACTTTCTTTGATGCTAGACAGAATTTGTTTCTGTAAAAAGTTACTTTCTGTGGGTGATCCTGAGGTTGCAAATTCCTTCCAAATCAGGTTTTATTTCACAAATTTCTTTGGAGAGGGTGGTCACATGGCCTCGAGCAGGCCTATTAGCATACTCCATCTCAATGACCACAGTGATTGGCTCAGGGCTGGGCATGTAACCAATCAGCTCCCATGGGTCAGCCGGTAGTTTTGGAATCCTGGGGGAAAGGAAGCTCTATTTCCGTTGGAGAGCTGAGGGGCTGTGATACTAGACTGTGGCAGTTGGTGGCCGTGTCGCTTTCATAAAAGGAAAGTCTCCATGAGAATGACACCAGCAGAAAGGGAAGTAAGCTAAGCCAAGAGGGCAGGGGAAATGATTCCTGCCTATGTCCTCCAGCATCCAGGTACAGCTTTGCCTGAAGGTCTCCGCCTTTCGACTCAGTTACATAAACTGTTTTCTCCTGCTTTGATAGTTTGCTTGTTTAAGCCGCTTTGGGATTTTTGTCACTGGCTAGTGAAAAAATTCTGACTGTTCCTTCTAGCTTGCTAAATATAATACCTTAGAACCGCAACACTTTGGATTTAGGCTATCTTTAAGGAAGAATTTCCAGATAACACTGCAAAGCTCTAGTCCAGGCTAGGGATGCAAATGGTGTCAAGCACTATCTGTGGAGGGTTGGCCACAGGCTGGACCACTCACATTACCCATATTAATCCGCATGGGATTAACCTTGTTAAGGTAGCAGCTAGTGTCCTAATTTTTGAGGACAAGACTGGGGTTCAGAGAAGGGGAGCAACTAGACCATACTGAGGAAGAGTGGAGCCATACTGCAAACCCAGACCTGCTGCCTGCATTTAGGAAGAGACGTGGTGTGGTTAGTCCATGTGACAGGTGCTAAGGCACTCATCCTCATCCCCATTGGGCTCCTGAGACTTGGCAACTACCATGTGGTCATTAGGAGACTCACAGAAGCAATTTATACTTAAGGGAGGGAGACGATCTTCTTTCATCAGAACCACCACACCCTCCCAGATCCCTGACACCCAGCATCCCTTTCTCATGCTCTGCTTGGCTATTACAGAATCATGTTCATGTGACTCCTGGGTGGTCCCCCATTCACAGGCTCGCACCTGGAGTTACTATATGGTAGTCAAAGAGCATTCAGCCCCACCATACCTGGGGACATCGCCTTCTTTTGGACCTTGGAGACCTTACTCTCCACTTGCCCTCTGAATAAGCGGAGTCTTTTCCAGAATAAGCGGAGAATCTCACTCAGTTTGGAAGAGGATGTACCCATCACTGGTCTTTCCACATCCCCCTTAAAACTCAGCTGCTGCACTCCCTTCTTTGCACCATGGTCTCCCATGGCTGCTGCAAAAGAGCAAGCTGATGAAAAAATCAACAGCCCCCGAAGGCATGCCTGAGGTGAGAGCTGATAGGTCCGACCTCACGCAGACCACATAGGGACAAGCCAGCCGGACAGAGCACCGTAGCTCACGAGCTGCTTTCATAGGTGATGGGCCAGGAGACAGCAGTCAGAGACCTAAGTCTTCTGGGGAACTAGTTTTCAGCAGCCCATATCCCCAGAAGACAGGTCACCCCCAGCAATTATGATCAGCTGAGGTACGTATAAAGAGGGTTGGGTGTGCCATGGTGGGGTGGGGGCACTGGACAGGAGGGTCAGGAACAAATCGTCCAGAATGAGGGCCTGGATAAAAGGGACAAAGTGGTGGGACGGGAGAGTCCGGTTCTCAGCTCTCGATCCAGAGAAGACGGGGTAGGGGTGCAGTGGAAAAGGCTTGAGTGTGTCTAGACGTTCATTAACTGGGGTGTCAGGGCAGACCGGTACTCATTTCACAGCCTGCCAGTGCTCGGCAATGCTGAGTCCAAGGAGGCCGCTCAATAAACATGTGCTGACTTGACCCGGATTCACCCGCTTTCACTTTAAATCACTGGGATGGAAGGTGCTGAATTTAATAGATGGATGACCCGGGCTCAGGTTAATTAACTAACATAAAGCTAAGGATTACAAATGAAAGCAAAATACAGACTTGAGACAAAACTAAGAATTCCCGCTAATAACTAAGACTTTCCGTGCGCAGCCCACCATGGCCTCAGGGTCTTTGCACTTGTCCTTCTCAGCCTGGAGCACTTAGCCGTCTTCATTGCTTGCTCCCAAAACACTTTCAGGAATTTCCTCAAATGTTCTTCCTGACTTCATTTTTCTTCATGGTACAGATTACCGTCTAAATTTGCATATATTTTAATTATTTTTTTTCTCTGTCTCCCCCACTAGGCTGTCAGCTGCATGAGAATAGAGACCTTTGCCTTCGCCACCCACTGCCGTGCCTCAGAGTCAGAAACTGGCCCAGCACACAGTAGGGCCTCAGTGAATGGGTGCTGGGGGAGCGAACACTCTAGACCAAGACAAGAATGTTTTGGGTAGCGGTAAGTTGTTCATTCTCTATTTGCTGAGCCGTGGCCCAGCCAGCCAAGGGCAGAGCTCACAGAAAGAGAGTCTCCTCAGCAGACCATTTGACCATCAGGGCTGACTGCTTTCCACACCCAGAGCTGGGGATATTTACATATGGAGACACAGAGCAAAATGCACTAGTGGGGGGGTGATCCTGGAAGTAAGGGGTGCTGTCCAACCCCCTCACTCCCCAGCCCCACTTCCCGCCTATGTCCCATATGTGCCTAACCCTCCAGTTTCCTCCTGACCCCAAGCCTCCTCTCTCTTTCCTGCAGCCAACTCCTGCTTCGGGGCCCCTTCCCAGTGGGGAATGGTAAAAGACTGGACTCCTGCATTGTAGCCAGGAAACTCAGCCACACAGGTGAGTGACCCCTAAGCTACTTGGGGGCCACATCCATGCCACTTCTCGTGCTCCCCAAATAGACTAGTTTCTGGAACTGTGTTATCTTATTTGGACCTCTTGGTTGTAATTAACATAGGCCAGAGGACCAGAAGTCCCCCTTGGCCCTTCTGCAAATGTTAGGTAATGAGAGTGTAGGAAAGGAACAGTTTTGCATTTCTGCCCTGCAGTGTGGCTCACAGCCTTTGCCTACACATGTTGCTATTGAAAGTTACCTTGATAATTCTCTTTTTTGTCCCCATTTCCTTGTTTTGAGTAAGTCCAAGTACCACATCGTTATGTGCTTCTCGAACTGGAGACTGCGTGGACCCAGTTCTATGCGTGGAGGATGCAGAACAGCTTTCCATACATCTTCCTGAAACACCAAGTTTATTACAAGGCTTGGGAATTCCATATACTCTAATAAGAACTGTCCCAACCCACATGGAAGAAAAAAAAAAGAGCATGGGAGGCGAGAAGGGTCTCAGGAAGAACAATCCAGTTTCTGAAGTTTCACCCAGGTAGGGGTCCAGTGGAAGATCCGTAGTGGGAGTGGCCTCTCCTGTTGTCACCTGTGGTCTCTAGCCCATCCTTCAAGCTCACCAGGTATTTGGATATAAGGCGTCAGAAGGCCACGAAGGTACCGGATCGCCTCCTCATTGTACTCCAGCACAGGCTGTTGTGGAGGTTTGCTCTCTCCAACGTCCGCTGGATCCAGTCCTCTGGCCCAGGGTTCTTGTACACACAGTGTGCACTCCTTGCGCCTCGCCAGCCCTATTTGCGTCCAGCCTCTGGCCAGTCTGTTGCACCACATGGTTGTGGCCAGCATCTCAGAAACTCAGCATCTTCAAGTTGGGCGTTTGAAATCCAGGGAGCCCACTGGGGCCTCCCTGGGGTCCTTGGGGCTCTGATTCGGTCATCCACCATTTACATGGTCTCTAATCTGTTTTTTGCCATTTGCTTCTTGTAGGATGGCCTAAAGAAAAACTTTTTAAACATAAAGGTTAAGAACCTCCCAGCAGTACCCCTTCCTTGACCCTCATCTGGCTAACCCTGGCTGTGACAGAGTGAAAACCTGGGGTCACACCATCAGACTGCCCAGCACAGATGGAGAATTCCTTGTAGGACATGGTTTGGGGGCACTGGGGTCTTATGGGGAACTCCCAGGTCCATGATGGGGATCTGGGCTTTGGGCGTCGATCCTCAACTCCTAGGTGGTCGGAGGAATGGAAGGGTCTATAATTTTCTGCCCTGAATCCTGGCCCCTCGGGCTGTGGATCTGTCTTGCAGATTCAGATGGAAATAGTTTTCTCACTATGGCTTCCTTTTATTGGTGGGAAGGAGTAACAAAGACCTCCTGCGGACCTTCCCTGTGTGGGTAAGAACTAAGCCTGCTCAGTTGAGGGAAAGTCAAGGGTCTTACCATGATGGTATAGACCTCTAGATTGGTTTCTTGGTATTTAAGATAAAGTATGTGGCCGTCATGTTGTCATACCTCTTGCTTCTTAATGAGTCATTCATCTGGTACCACTCAAACCCCATGTTCACCATGACCTCTGTCACACGGGCATCCATGTTGTCACACAGCCACTTACTATAAGGCTTAAGTTCTCCCTCTTGGCCCATGTTTAGTCATGGGTCCATCATAATTCTTTTAAAGTTTCTCTATTGTTGGGGTTCAAGGGTCATCAGTGTTTAAACAGTTTATTTCATTGAAAAGTTATAAAAATGACATGTTCTATTAGCTCAGTGGCTAGTGACAAACTCCCTCTGGTCTTCCTCACAAACCCAGATGTTCTCAGTGAATGTCATATGCAGCCCTACGCCCAAGCTCCATACACCCATTTTGGGACAGTCATTGTTTTGACACCGGGAAGAGTTCTGTGGCAAAGTAAGAGAGTTTGATACAGAAGGTGCTCAGCTTATAGCTGGTGAATCATTGCTGAGGTCAAAGTTATGTCATGTATTTCTCAGTCATATATTTGTCATTGCCTTATGACAAAGTGCATTCTGTGACTTTAGGTCCTTGTGGACAAAACCCTTCTGGTGGCAGTACTCCCAATGAGTTCCAGCTGCTGGAATTTGTGTCAACCTTCTCTCTGGGTGATGCAGCAGCAGCCCTGTAATTACCTGCATGTCCCCTCCATTCACACGCCCCATGAAGAGGAACAGTGTTATTCTGGAGGCGATCACTTTTGATAACTCGATAGTATTAGAGTGATTCACAGGTATATTTTATATGTATTATCAGTGTGCAGTGTCCACAACTTTTAAAAAGGAAAAAATGCACATGTTTAAAAGAAAATAATGCCTTTTCCTTTAAAAAAGGTAGACAGAGTCCATTCTCTGCTCCCCCAGCCTCCAGCTGTGATGTCACAGACAGATGAACGGAGGCCTCCCATGGCAGTGCCCAAGCACCCATGGTATCAGCTGTAACAAATGAGAAAGAGGCAGGTGCCTGCCCAACACTCTGTGCACCTCTACTATTTATGTTTGGCTTGGAACGAGCATTTTCAAGCTCTTTATTTGATGGTGAAGGAAGCAACAGTGGGTAAAGGGAGAAGCTACCCATCCATGCAAGTCACGTGCAACAGGGGCCTCAGCTGATCTGTGGGGAAACCTGGCTCTGAACTGACAGGAATTCCAGGAGACCCAAAACATCACTGTGGCCAACCAGTCAGAGTAGAGGCTCATGGAGGTGAGGTGACCAATAGAGTTTTGGCTCAGATCCCTCTCACTGTGAGTCCAGAGGCTTCTCCCAATCCATCCTGTTCTTTTCCTTTTCTGGAATGTACAATTGGAATAGGTGACCTCAGCTACTGGCAGAATCCCCACAGGGGTTCCCTGATCTTTGCAGTGAGTGCTGTTGTGGAGGGAACATCAGTCCAAGTGGAAGCTACTTTGCTGATCTGACTTGCAGATTTAGGTTGGAATAGCAGATTCACTACAGCTTTCTTTTATTAGGGGGCAGAGTTGTCTGGCTAAACCTCCCCTGTTGGGAAAGGACTACGACTGATTGGTGGAAGGGAAAGGAAGGGCCTTAACTTGATGGTATAGACCTCCAACCTGGGTTTCTTGGTTCTTAGGATAAGGTATGTGGCCATCACACTTTCATACCTCTTGCTTCTTAAAAGACTCACTCATCTGGTTCTACTCAAAGCTCGTGTTCATCATGACTGCTGTTATACAGGTGTCCATGATGTCACAGAGCCGCTCACTGTAAGGCTCAAGTTCTTCCTCTTAATCCATGGTTGGCCATACATCAGTCATGATTTCTTTTAAAGTTTCTCTATTGTTGGGCTTCAAGGGTCATAGATTTTTTAAACTGTTTATTTCATCAAAAAGTTATAAAAATGATATGTCGTATTGTTAGCTCAGTGTCCTGTGGCAAAGCCCACATAGGTGGTCCTCACAAAAAAGAGAGGATCCCAATAAATATCTTATACAGTACCACTTTCAAGCTCCATACATTTACTTAGGGGTGGTCACAGTTTTGGCCCTGGGAAGAGTTCTGTGGCAAAATAAGAGAGTCTGCTGCAGAACATGCTCAACTTATGGCTGGGAAACCATTGCTGAGGTCAAAGTAATGTACTTTTCATTGCCTTATGATATAGCACATTCCCTGACTTTAGGTCTGTGTGGACAAAGCCCTTCTGGTGGCAGTACTGCCCAGTGAGTTCCAGCTGCTGGAATTTGCATCAAGCTTTACTCTAGGTAATGCAGCGGTGGTCCTGTAATTATCTACACATTCCCCTCCATTCACATGCCCTGTGAAGGTGACCAATATTGCCTTGGAGGCAATCACTTCAAATAACTTTGTAATGTTAAGGTGATTCATAGGTACACACATATATTTTATATGTATTTCCTGTGTATATCAGCCACAACTTTTACAATGGAAGAAAATGTGCATTTGTTTAAGAAAACAATGAATTTTCCTTTAAAAAGGGGAGACAGAGCCCTCACTTGCTCCTACAACTCCCCACTGTTGTTAGAGGCCGATGAACCCAGGCCTCTGCCGGCGGTGCCTATCCTCCCCCATGCTGCCAACTGCGGCAAATGAGAGAAGAGGCAGGTGCCTGCCCAACACTCCCTATTGCCTATTATCATTTATGTTTGGAACGGAATGAGCATTTTCAAACTTTATTTGAGGGTGCGGGAAGTAACATGGGTAATGGGAGAAGTTATCCATCTGTGCGATTCATGTGCGGCAGAGGCCCCAGCTGATTCTGTGGGGACACCTGGCTCTGAACTGACAGGAATTCCAGGAGACCCAAAATGTCACCGTGGCCAGAGCAGGGGCTTATGGAGGTGAGGTCACCAATAGAGTTTCAGCTCAGGTCCCTCTCACTGTGGCTCCAGTAAGTCTCCAAACTCATGCTGTTAGAATGTACAGTTGGAATGGGCACCCTCAGCAGCTGAGGGCAATTGGTGAGAAAGTCCAAACGATGCTATGCGGTTGGCCAAAAAGTTCATTCGGTATTAAAGTATCCATAAAAGACACATTTTTCATTTTCATCAATAACTTTATTGAACAACGTATGCACTGTTTTGTTCCACTACCTTCTGCCATCTTTCAGGCAACCTCATAATCCCAGCTTTCCAAAGTTTTTTATCTTTTTGAGCAAAGAACTCTTCCAGGTGCCTTTTGCAGTCTTCCAGGGAATTGAAATTTTTTTCCATTAAGAGAATTTTGAAAAGACAGAAATAAGTGGCAGTTTAAAGGTGCAATGTCTGGTGAATACAGTGGATAAATGAGAGCTTCCCAGCAAAGCTCTAACAGTCTTTGCCTTGTCATCAAAGACACATGCGGTTTTGCGTTATCCTGACAGAAAATTATGCATTTCTGTTGACTAATTCTGGTCAAGTCCTGCTTCCAGTTGACATAGTTGGGAGCAGCACTTGTTGGAATTAATCATTTGGTTTTCTGGAAAGAGTTCATAATAGGGGACTCCCTTCCAATCCCACCACATACACAACATCACCTTCTTTGGATGAAGATGGCCTTTGGTGTGGTTGGTGGTGGTTCATTTCGTTTGCCCAGTAATCTCTTCTGTTCCCCATTATTTTAAAGCATCTACTTTTCATCACATGTTCCAATTTGTTTTTAAAATGGAACGCTTTTGTTACATTTAAGTAGAGAGTCACATGTAGTAATACCACCTAGAAAGTGTTTTTCGTGTAACTTACGTGGAACACAAACATCAAAGCGATGAACATAATCAGGCTGGTGCAAATGATTTTCAGTTCTTGATTTGGGAAATTTGAGTATGTCGGCTATCTCCCACATGCCATGATACTGATTGTTCTCAATGTCTCTATTTGATTGCCATCAACTAATGTCTCTATGTGACCATGGAGCATTGTCCAGTGAGAAAGCTCCAGCGCAGAACTTCACAAATCCAATCAGTCACAGCACCTTCTCTGTACACTGCATAAATCTTTTTGTGCGTGTTTCAGTTGCGTTTTTACCTTTCTTGAAATAATAAAGCATAATATGCCAACAATGTTGCTTATTTCCTTCCATCTTCAATATTAAAATGGTTACACATTTACCAGTTTTAATGATTTTTTAAATGCATGCTGATATGACATCTGTCACATTACAATCTAACAAAATTGTTTCAAATGAAGTTGAAGACACCTATACTTACTATAGCCATCTTACGGGGGAAAACGAATGAACTTTTTGGCCACCCTACTTTGCTGCTCTGACTTGCAGCTCCAGGTTAGAATAGAAGATTCACTGTAGCTTCCTCCTATCAGGGGACAGAGGTCTTGGTTGGGGAAGGACTACGACTATTTGGCTGGGGGCGAGGGAAGGGTCTTACCATGATGATATAGACCTCTACCTTGGGTTTTTCAGTGCTCAGGATAAGTTATGTGGCCATGATGCTGTCATAACTCTTGCCTCATAATTAGTCATAATTAGTTTTATTCAAAACACATGAACTAGTAATAGTAAATCAAAAGCAATAATATACTTCTAGAGGCTGTGTAGAGATTAATGCCACCTACCATCAAGGTCTGAAAAATGCAGGGGTGATAATTCCTATCCCACCTCCACTTAACTTGCCTATTTGGCTTGTGAAGAAGACAGAAGGATCTTGGAGAATTCCAATAGGTTACTGCAATTTTAATCAGCTGGTTGTTTCAAATGCAGACTCTCTACCAGCTGCGGTTGCTTTGCTGAGCAAATTAATACATTCCCTGGTACTTGGTGTGAATCTATCAATCTAGCAAATGCCTTTTTTTTTCCATTCCTGTCAATAAAACAAACCATACCTATGTCATAATTTAGTTCATGGAAATTGGGATCACTTTTCCTACCACAGTTTTCATACTAGTCCATTACGTTGATGATATTATTCCGATTGGACCTTATGAGTAAGAGTAGCAACCCCTGTCGATTTCTTGGTAACCCTCGGACATTTGTGTGTCAGAGGGTGGGAAATAAATTTGCCAGTTAGAGGTATTCTTTTTCAGTGAAATTTCTAGGGGTCCCTTGGTGCAGGGCATATCAAGAAATCTAAGAAAAGATTATTTATTGTACATGGGATTCTCTACAACCAAAAATGAGAGACAAACCCTAGTGGGCCGCTTTGAATTTTGGAGGTAACATATTTCTCATTTGGGTATTATTCAAGTCCATTTATTTCTAGCTAGAGATAAAGGTTTAAGTATTATCTATATTTTCTATTTAAAGCCATGTACAAAGATGAGGCCTTCGAGGGTAAATATGTAACAAAAAAAGAAAATACCAGGTGGGGCAAAAGTGGGCTTACAGTTGTGAGTACATGAAACAGAGTTTTTTTCTATTATTATTTATTGATTATTGTATTATTTTCCATATGGACAACATGGGTTTGCCAATCTGGAAATCACTGATGCTCTTTGAAAGTACAATTTCAGTGTAGTGACAAAGGCTGAATACAAAATATGGTGGCAAATGAGAGAAATGCTATTGAGAAATAGAGAAAGCAAATAGATGCTTTCCAGATTCTTGACTCTAAGGCTTTACCTCCTTTTATTTGGCATACCTTTGCAACTAATCTTCTATCCCTGTGTAATACACTTGTATTAAATTACTGAGGTTTTAAATTTTATGTTAACTTCTATTGTCATAATTCTCATCTTTCCACTAAATAAAGGCAATTGTAACCAGTTGATAAAACACCAGGAGATAAGTTAATTTACTAACTAGGGACCTCAACTGAATGTGTCCTAGAACTTTCTAATCAAATATTTGCCTAACAATTTTTTTGGATTTCATAATATCTACTTTTATTGAATAAATTTAAGCATGGCATGATATATAGTTATAATGCTCCATTTATTCCCATTCTGTAAGTTCTATAGTAATGAAATAATGTGGGAAAAGACAGAATGCTGAGTATAATAATAATTGAATTATAATAATGTCTTGGCTTCACCATGTATTAAATATAATCTTAGGCATAAAACCTAAATTCCAAAGTTCAATTTCTTTTTAATTGTGTTATTCATGATGATAATTTATGTAAATCATAAGATACATGTGAGACAAGAAGAAAACATCTGATAATTTGTTTTTAATGTCAAGTGTTATACAAATAAAATATTTTCATTAGCATCACTTTCTTCTTCTTTCTTCGGTACCTTGTTTCAAAAGTATAATATGTAGATTCCAGTAACTTAAGTGTAGAATTAGAGGTAGAACCTGGTTTCACATTATACATGAAATTAAACTTCAGATTCAAATCTAAATGTAAATAAAAATAGCAATATTTTGAGAAAATCTGCAACATTAAGCATTTTATTTCAAAGAACACCATAGAACATAATACATGATAAGCAAACTGGGGGAACATATGTTCACTGTCTAAACATACAGAGAATGGAAACTATTGTACTACAGAAGTTTTTCAAGTTTTATTTCTTATCTGTGAGGTCCTTAGCAAAGTTTAGAAACTTGACTTTTATGCTCCCATCCTTAGTTCTGGTTTGAACTTCAGATTGACCTTATAATCTTTCTCATCAGTAATTCTTTACACTTTGTCTTCTACCTTTTTCTATTATTCTATGCCTTAGGAGAGTAGGAAGAATACCTTGATTTAAGGACAAGAGACTAGGTTTTAAAATCAAAGCTAACAATGAAAAAAATATTTTTTCTATGTTCTCCCAGATTTGTTTTGTTCTGCTACTTTACTAAAACTTGGCACCATTTAACAAAACCCGTTTTCACCCAATTCCTTAGAAAAAGATTCTTGTGCTGAACAATTCTCCCAAGCTGCAGTAGAGCAGCCATAAATATGTCAGGCCCTTTAGATTTACGTCTCTATGAAGTCCATAGCCACCAACATAGGACTGAAAGGTACAAAGAAGGGGGTGTGACTTAAGAATCCAAGAGTAAAATTTGTTAATTGTAATAGATGTAAAGGAATAAATGAAGATTACAGTTATAGTTTTCAAGGAAAAGCTTTTTTTTCCTATGAAGTATATCCATTGTAGAATATTTGACCTATTGATAATACAACTCTCCATGGAAAACTTAAGTGCACACCTTTCTAAACCATAAAAAAGAAAAAGGGAACTAACTTTTTCCCATCTCTTATGTTAAAATTTTGTATTTTTAATACCAAAAAAAATTTTTTTTGCTTACTATATTAGAAAGCAATACAAATTTATTTGCAGAAAATTTATTTACATGTTCCCATTTAATTTAGTCTTAATATTCTTTTTTTCCTCTAATTATTCTAAATTGCATGCATATTCTAAGGGGGAAATTCCCTTAAAGGACATTTGGTGTGAGAAAAAGATCGAGTTGCCAAAGACATCCTCTGTGCTAATCTTAGAAGAGGTAACAACAGCTTGCACAAGCATGTTTACTCTGTCTTCAATACATCATTCTTCAATAAACCAGAAGTATTTCCAAAGGACTCTACTAGGACTGAGCAAGGCAAGCACACAGTAAACATACTAGCAACCATAATTGTGTCTAAATGCTTGTTTATAATCAGTAAACAGCTTGCCAGGACTGATTGGAGGATAGATAGGTAAAATTAAAATATTTTTAAAAAATCTTTTTGTTTCTGCTGCTACTGCTGCAAGAAGTTACCACTCTATCTTTTCTCAAACATTGGTCAATTAATAATGTAACTGAAGTTGATTTTAAGATTTATTTATTTTTAGAGAGAGGGAAAGGGAGGGAGAAAGAGAGGGAGAGAAACATCAATGTGTGGTCGCCTCTCACATGACCCCAAGTGAGGACCTGGCCCGC
This sequence comes from Mormoops blainvillei, assembly GCA_004026545.1. Lineage (NCBI taxonomy): Eukaryota > Metazoa > Chordata > Mammalia > Chiroptera > Mormoopidae > Mormoops > Mormoops blainvillei. Next base: position 20,207 of record PVJD01003480.1, on the reverse strand, counting down.
AACCCAGGCATGTGCCCTGGCAGGGAATCGAACCCGAGGCCCTTTGGTTTGCAGACTAGCATCCAGTCCACTAAGCCACTCCAGCCAGGGCTGAAGTTGATTTTAATGGGTTAAATGTTTTTGATATATTTCACTAACATTAAATCACCTGCCCTAGGTGTGAAATAATAATTAGGAATTAATCTGGCAAATATAAAACAATATTAAAGTTGTAAGGAGAAACAGGCAAATGCTTTGTTGTAAGATATATATTTTGTGGGTTTTAGGAAAGTAAACACTACAGATACTTATTTTATGAAGAAATGTGGTACATAATAATAATAAAGATCTTTTTCCCCATATACTTGAGAGCTTTATATGGTAGATATACACAGAATATTCTGGGAGAAGAGATAAAAGAATGGAAGATACCAAAATTATTTTACTCTAGAATTGTATATAGAGTGGGAAATAGGGAATAAATAAAAGAGTTACAGGGGTGTGGGTTATCTCAGGCTGGTGGCTTACAATGCAAATAGCATAAATATATTAAGTGTAGGGATCATGTGTTTAGATAATGTACATTCACACAACATAATACAATTGGTCATAAGTTCTATGTACTGATGTCATGGTACATAATTAAAGACCTTATAAAATGTGCTAAAAATTTGGTTATATCCAAAGAAATGCATGAATTAGGGAGTGGATATTTTCTGATTTTTTAAGAAACCTAATAAATGGATTTACAAAGGAGTGGCGAGAGATGATTAGGACATAGAATGAGCTAAAATGGAGAATGTGATAGATAGAAGAATAAAGTTCCTAGATTAGAAATTATTTGACTTTGATAGGAGAGGGGGTAAAATTGTGGCAGGAAATGTTTTCCATATTTCTCCACTGAAAAATTAAAAGTTGGTATAGTAAACTTGTCTTTATTGAGTTTGATGTTGTTTTGAATTAATAAAAAAACTGCACAATTGGGAAGATAAACACTTCACTCTGCAGGGTTAGAGAGAGGACTACTTAAAATAATAATAATGTGGGCATTATCTACATGTGGGTAAATGTTAATATTTGGACATACAAAGAAAATAGCACTTGTAAAGAGAAGTTCTAAAATAGAACTTCAAGAAAGGACTGTGGGAAGAAAGAGTCCAAAGAGGTAGAACAGTCAAAGAAGCAATAGGGGTACCATAAGAGAGGCCAAGGATGAGAGTTTCAGAGGCATTAGTTACCTATGATAGAAATGTTCTAAAACTGATAATTGCCTGTTTAACTGGCAATTTGAAGATGAACAGTGATCTTAAGTGTGACTAAAGTTCTCCTGGAGTGCATCAACAAGTAATGTAAAGGTGAAAAAGTGCATAAAAAATTACCTATTAAGAAACTTCTCTTAAAATGAAAGTTTTCCATATTTGTGATATGAAAACATGTGTAATTGCCTGTGTGCTTCACATTTGGGCTCCCAGAATATTATTCAGGGTCATTTTATTGACAACCATGGCTTTGGATAAGATTGCTTAAAACACGTATTAACATTATTATCTCTGCCTAAGTTTATTTTTCTTCCTCTACTTCCAGTTACATCATCCCCTTTTGACAATGCAACTGTCTAAACATATCACTTATTCTGTACAAGATTGATTGTGATGGTCAATTTATGTGTCACCTTGCCTGGGCCAAGGGATGAACAGATGGCTAGTAAAAAATTATTTCTGGATATACCTGTAAGATTGTTTCCAGAAGAAATAATTAGCATTTGAACATCAATAGACTGAGTAAAGAAAATCCACCTTCAACAATGTAGGCAGGCATCATCCAATCTATTGAAGGTTTAAATAGATCAAGGGGAATGGCAGATCTTCTCTCTTCATTAACTGAGATATTATACATCAGAGCTACTGATTCTTGAGCCTTCCGAATCTGTGACTGACACCAGTGGCATGTGCCCCTGGTATTCAAAGTAGCTTCCACAAAATTGCTGCGTAACATATTTTGTCAAATATTTTATAAATATACACATTGATGGTTCAAAATTTATATCTCCAGATTCCTCTCCTCTTTTCTTCCCCTCTTTCTACCTCCTATCTTCTCTCTTTTCTGAGCCTCATATGTTTATATGTTTATGAGATTTATTTGTTTACGTTCATGTAGTAAAAACTGAACTCAATAAGGTTCATAACACAAATTCATCTCTCATGTTTGCATTTATATCACATTTTTATGAAATGTATAAATATCCATTCTTTAAATACAAAGTTGATTTTATTTTGGATTTCTTCTCTTACCCTGTCTAATAAAATTGGATTATATAAGATTGAGAAGAGAGGGATTAACACTATACAACAATGGGCCAGTCTGCAACAAAAAATAACAACAAAAATGACAGGAATGGTGAAAAGATTATTTCTAGAGTATGGTGTGTACACTAGAAAAAGGAATTAGATGTGACCAAAAGAAAAGAATAGAGTAGAGTAGAATAGTATAGTACAGATATAGAAAGGGAAAGTGAAGGGATGTTTATGTTATGGTAAACAGATTTGATTAATTTTTTTAAGTAACTGAGAGACAAAAGAGATTTCTAAGTCAGAAGTTTACTTGGCCATATTTGTCTTTCCTGATAGTGACTTTAGAAGTTCTATATAATTCACTGATAGGCTCCATAAATTAGAGTTTTATTGGAGTCACTGAATTTACTCCATTTTTTTTTGACATGGAACAACTGCTTTTTAATTTATCTCCCTGATGCCAGTGTTAACCTCATTTTTTGGTTGTCGTTGTCACAGTTATTGGAAAAGAATTTGATGTCATGGTAGAAACTTGGTTAATGTAAGTTGAAGAGAGAATAAGAAGAGAAGAATTAAAGGTACCATGTATTCCCAACTCTTCTAATTTTTTATAAAGGGTAAAAAAGAAATGATGCAATAACCGCAGAAGACATACATGTTTTTATGTACCTGGGAATGATTTAATAGAGAGGGAAATTTGATGACATAGGAGAGAGAGAGAAGAAAACTGCTATAACGAGGCCATGAGTAGGTGAAGGGGGAGACTGGGAACATTGGTTAGGATCATGGATAGTCTATTCAAAGTAATACTGTGTAAGTGAGGGCACAATATGTGAACAATGATATGTGTAGTTTAACAGGTATGGTGGTGGGAGCTTGTGGAAGTTATTCTATTTTTTTTTCAATGATAAAGGGAGTAAGATTATTAGATGAGAGTGAGGATGAGGAATAAAATGTTTGAGTTTTAATGGAAAGTATATAAAAATGTTGGGTAGGGGAGTTTGTGAGTAAATGCACTAGTGAGATTAAGTGTACATTTTCAGTCACATTAAGACCCATGTGAGGTCTGTGGATATGTCTTTGTCTAGTCACTATCAGCTGAAAGGGTGTAAGTGTGGGCTGGTCTAAGATTCGATATAATTCTTCTTGATTTTTTTTCAGTATAAAGAAGTAAAATAGAAGCAAGGGAATTGAGAGTATATTTAAGGGGGTGATTGTAATCTGTTTACTAATTTAAGTGAGTAATAAAGACAGTGAGAATATGAGGGAGGCAGGAGGCAATGAAGAAGGTAAAGGGTCATTAGATAATACGATCTGGTGAAACAACATTTCGTGGAGTAAGAATTACAGAAGAAATGATATGGAAATGTAGGAGGCTGAATTTAGAGCATGGGTCACTTCCAATTAAGATTATGGAGGGGTTTCTGGTATTGACAATAATAAATTTTAGATATGACCAAATGAGGTAGTGGAATAGGTAAGAAAACATGTAAGATCACTGGAGATCAAGGAACTGAGTGCCTAGAATGTTGGAAGGATCACAAAATATTGGGAGAGATATTACTGCTAGAGATATTAACAGTGAGCTGAAATCTTCAAGTAACCAGGGACATGATCAAGGGCTGGAAGATGACTGAAATAGTGGTGTGTAATGGCTGTAGGAGTCTGATGTCAAGAGAGTCAGTGCTAGGAATTTTTAGAGATGGAGGAGGAAAGGTGTTCTGGAAATTGCAAACAAGAGCAAAAAGGACTTTGAGGCTTAATTGTACAAGGAACGTGGGAAACAAAGCCACCAACAAACACTTGTGATATCTGCAGGAAACCTAAAAGAAGGGGATTTCAATTAAAGCAAGAAGGTAAGAGAGATGTTCAGTAAGTATTTGGCTTTTTACGGATTTTGGTGGAGAATAACAATGGCTTTCAGAAGGTGGGAAAGCTAGATTGTTAGATGTCCACAAGGTTTTGAGAATCAGAATAGATGTTCAGAGCCTTATATATACACATTGTAAACTCTGGGGCAACCACTACAGAACTTAAAAAAAAAAGATATAATAGATATTCTAAGAAAGGAGATAAAGAAAATTATATAAAATGCTCCAACAGAACCAGAGAAGGTAAAAAATAAAAAGAGAGAGAGAGAGAGAGAGAATAGCCCAAATAGTTTGAAGAGTAAAAAAAGATACAAACATGGCAGATATTAATCCAACTGTATCAACGAACACTTTAAATATGAATGGTCTAAACACACCAATTAAAAACCAGAGCTTTACAGACTGGATTTTAAAAAGATATAACTATATGTTGTCTACAAGAAACCACTTTAATTGTAAAGACACAGGTTATACATAAAGTGTGGAGAAAAATGCATCATTCTAACACCAATCAAAATAAACCTGGAGTACCTATATTAATTTCAGACAAAGCAGACTTTAGAATGAACAGGAAAAATTATCAGGGATAAAGAGAGGAATTACATAATGATAAAGTGGTCAGTTCTCTAATAAGGTATAACAATTTAAAAGTATCTGTACCTATCAACATAACATCGAATTATGAGAGGCAAAAGCTGGTAGAACTAAAAGGAGAAATGCTTTAGAGCCCTAAAGGTGAAATGGGTTTCTTATTATTCATAACAAGTCCCTTTCAACAAATTGCCAGAGTTTATGTTAATAAGGTGACATTTGGACATCTCGTAAAAGGGTAGAGGTTGGTTGCCAGCAATTACGGCAAGCGGACATGGAGACTATAAACACCGAAAGTTGGTGAGGACTACTTGAGAGTTTTGACCTGAGTGAGGTGACTCTTTGCTAACCTAAAAACTCCCTGAAGACCCTTTTGATATTTGCTCCTGTTGTGGCCAAGGCGACTCCTTCATCAGTGGTGGTGTTTAAACCAAGGAGAGGTCTCAAGAGTGATAATCTTTGGAGCGCCTCAACTTGCCTGCTAACACTGGCATCTTTGTTCCCTTGCAACGTGTCCTAGCAATGAGACCTTGGCTTTGTGCTGGAAGCTGGAAATCAGCTCTTGATTAGTCACTGACTCAAGTGTGCCTCCCTCTCAAACAAAGAGGCACACCTCATGTTACAATTTTTACTTTATTCCTCTCATCTCCCCTTGTCTAAAACAATACCGTGTTTAACCTGTCATTGGTTTGGAGTGTATTATTTCTTTATTTGGCTAATTAAGAGATATTACCCTGTATACTTTGGTTTATACAATTATTGTGTCTCTCACAGTGGACCTGTGTTAAGTAAATTGCTGGCAAACAAAATCAATTTCTGGAGCCTAATTTGTCTACCTCCACAAAACAAAACAAAACAAAACAAAACAAAACAAAACAAAACGTCACGCTGATTCTCTTACTGTCTAGAGTGAAAATTTGCTTCTTACCACCAGACATTAAAATCTTTTATTCTTGATGGACATTTGGACAGGCTATTGACACTACAGTCATGTAATTTCTTTAGTTGAATTTTTAAAAATGGTATCAAGCATGCCACTGAAAATATTCAAGCATCCTAACAAGAAGTAACAGTGAAAGAAGTATGGCAGGAACTTTTACCATGCTGTGCAAATAATAATCTAAATACTGTGAAAGAAGGAATAGCTAACCATAGAAATGGTGACACTGCCATTATTTCAGAGTCTTGATATGAATTCGAAGACCTTACTGAAGGAAATGTATTGACATAAATAAGAAAGGTAGTTGCAATGAAGAAGATTAAGGCACCTAAAGGAAATGATGCCAGCCAAAAACATCACATGAAAGGAACTGTTGAAAATATTTCATGTCTTTAAGACCACAAAGGATAAAAATGTTAAAAGTTGATCCCAACTTAGAAAAGAGTATGGCAATTTGCTAAGGCATGGAAAAGATATTCAGTCTGTTTAGTAAGTTGGACCACAGAAGAAGTTGTACCTTTGTTCATACTACTTGTAAGAAAATGAAATAAACCACTTTAATTCTCAATGTTTCTGATATTTCAAATTCTAACATACTAACATAAGTAATAAGAATTTCACTATTTTTATTTCCCTACTTACTTATAATCAAGAGTAATAGAGTTTTTAATGTCTTGAGAAAAAGTTTTTACAAAACAATAATTTTTTTCCTTTGATTCTAAGATTATTTTTGGCATAGTTTCAGCTTACAAGGTGATATTTATGTTTTGTAGTATTATAATAAGCTATAAATTTGCATTTACCTAGGATTAAAAATGTAGCATATGTACTTTTTTTCACAAATATTAACTCCTAGAATCATTAGATTTTCCAATTGCTTCACTTCCATTGAATATTTCATACTTCACTGTTTCAGCACTTGAAACATTTAGAAAGATGCCAAACCTATAACGAAAAAATAAATAAAAATGAGTTGTATGCTTTATTTATTTTTTAAAAAGAGACAATTACCTCATAGATCCAATCTATGCCATCTATCCAATAGGTTTTGTTATAACCAAAACTTATTATTCTTTCTTTGTTAAAGGGAAGAAAGTGACAGTAATTATGTGATTCTTTGCCCTCCTGTGAGAACTCACGGGAGTCCTCAACTCTCTAGGATCCCAAAATACCTCTTGGCCCTCTGTCCCCAGTTTTACCCAAGAAGTCATTGAGTAATCTTGGCTTGCCTAGGACCCTTCTGATTTGTGACTGGTGTCTTGATATAATTATCAACAGTTCCTCCTTTCACTCTCAGAAGTGTTCTAGTTTGGATAATAGGTCATATGGTTACCTTGATTATAACTCTCTTAAAATACTTGAAGCATCTTCCTTTAATAAAGTATGTAAATGTATTATTTTATGTAACATATAAAGTACTACAAACAAAGGAGAGTTTTCTTGGCTCCATGGGGACAGCTTATTTTATGTTGCACAAGGTAATACCCTTGACTGTGATTTGATTTTCTGTTTGTACTTTCGTACCGTAGAAAATCAAGGGCCAGCAGTGGGAAAGGAAAGGCAGGGAAATATGGCAAGCTTCTGAATTTCTACCTCTTGTGTTCTTAATTCCAAGGGACAGCTTTTATATAGGATGTTGTCAGAGAAACATATTGAAAATTAGCATATCAAACATTCCTTCATTATTGATAAGATAGGAGGGACAGATTAACTCACAGGTCAAATTATAAAACTTGGAAACATTATCTGCCATCTCTTTTGTCGTGGTGAGTGTAAAATTCAGATCCATCCAGGAGACAGGTGATGGAAGACATGTAATGAACAGCTAAACACAAAAGAAACACCAGTTACTGCTCCTTTGTACAACTGGGACCTAATTCAAGTACAACAGAACCAGGTTCATGTCATCAAAATTCCACTCGACAATCATTTCACTTAATTCTTGGTTGCTTGTCCCCTTTCCCTCAGTGAAATTTTAAAATCTTCTTTACTTTCAGGTTTCCTATTTAACATCACGACACTCAACATTCTGCAGATGAGAGGCAAAAGCAGAAACTATCAGATGAGCTAAGTTCTTAGTCCCCAAAATATCGCCATATCTACAACTGTAGGGGTTTTAGTTTTCTTATCTGCATTCACTGCAGAATGGTTCCCAGTCATCCAAAACTAGACTTTCCAATGAGTATCCCCACAAATTTCCAACTTACTACGTCTCTCCTACTCTTTTAACTTTTCTCACTTCATTGGGACCTACCCTGAAGTAAGTAATAATGTCTTTAAAACTCGCCTGTTGTTATGGATTTTCTCTAGTGATATAAAACATAACTTGTCTTCCATTAACTTCAAAGACACAAAAGAGAAAATCTTGAGTTTAAGTTTTATTTTATCGCTTCTTCCTCATTTAGATTTTATGCCATCTCTATTCTCTCTGAGCACTGTACTTTTCATTTTTTATATATGAAAGACCATAATTGCAGTAAAATAACCATTTGCATGATTCTTGATTTATTGTTTGGATTCACCTTAGATGAAAGCTTCTATAAGATGTATAAGGGTAAGGCTTACCATCACATCCCCAGAATTTAGCCTATATTGCAGACTTTAGTAAACACGAGATATTTGTTTGAAAATAATAAAATGTTACCAATATTTAACCCACATTATTTAATTTATAACACTCTTGCCTGAGTCTTTTAACTGTCAGGTAACTCTATTTTGAGGTGTGTATTGGGCTTCAAAAATAGGCAGACTAGAATGTGAGCCTGCCTTCTGACGCTTGTTACTCATGAGACCTTAAGAAGTTTATTTATTCTCTATGACCTTCAGTTTCTTGATCTGAAATTTAGTTACATCATAGGCTATTTTAAGGTTAAATAAAACAATAGATACAAAGGCCTTTTTCAGCCTGTGACTTGTTATAGGTATAGAATACATAGTATTTGTCACCACATGCATTATTCAATGTTTTTGAGGTGTTTTCAGTGTTGTTTACACTATTCTTGAAACTCCTTTATTTTTTTATCAGCTTCCATTGTTTCTCCCTATTTCTTTAATCACTGATTCTTAAACAGCTGTGCTAGTTTCCTATTTTCCTGATCCCCACAGAATGTGGATATGTAGGTTTCAATCCTGTGTCTTCTCCTTTTCTCAATTTACCAATTCATTTTGGCTGGTTTTTAATGAACCAAAACTCCTCCTTACCAAGCTCGAATTCTCCTTAGTGTTGAGGATCAGTACTTTATTCATCCATTATTCCCAAAGTATATGGTAATCATTGATAAATGTTTGATAAGTAATTAACATTTAGTAAAATTATGGATGAATAATTTCTTTAAATTTCTCCATTACTGTCATTTCCCATTCACTTTCAAGCTCAATTGCATTTTATGTTCATGTGACTCTCACAAGCTCCATAAATTTGACATATTAATGTTTACACTCCATATCACTTCCAAAGATAAAAATACTACACATATACTTCATAAATGTTATTTATTTATTTATTTATTCATTTATTTATTCATTTATTTATTATTGTTCAGTTACAGTTGTCCTCCCTTTTCCCCATTGCTCTCCCCTACCCTGTTGCCCCACTACCTCCACAGTCAATCCCCCACCCCATTGTCCATGGCCATGTTCCTTTGCTTGCCCCTTCCCCTGCTTTCCCCTGTTATCCCCCTCCCACCTCCCCTCTGGTCACTGTCAGTTTGTTCTTAATTTCCAAGCCTCTGATTCTATTTTGCTCATTTATTTGTTTTATTTGTTAGGTTTCACTTATAGGTAAGATCAAATGGTGTTTGCCTTTCACAGCCTGGCTTATTTCACTTAGCATAATGCTCTCCAGCTCCATCCATGCTGCTGTGAAGGGTAGGAACTCCTTCTTCCTTTCTGCTGTGTACTATTCCACTGTGTAAATGTACCACAGTTTTTGATCCACTCACTTACTGATGGACACTTAGGTTGTTTTCAGCACTTGGTTATTGTAAATAATGCTGCTATAAATATAGGGGTGCTTAAGTTCTTTTAATATTTGTACTTCTTAATCCCCTCACCTCTTCATTCATTCCCTCACAACTCTTTTGCATCTCTCTGGGGGCTAGTGATGTTGAGCATCCTTCATATATCTCTGGGCCCTGTGTACGTCCTCCTTGGAGAAGTGTCTGTTCAGGTCTTTTGCCCATTTTTTAATTGGATTGTTTGTCTTCCTAGTGTGGAGTCAAGTGAGTTCTTTATATATTTTGGAGATCAAACCCTTGTCCGAGGTATCATTGGCAAATATGTTCTCCCATACTATTGGTTTCCTTTTAATTTTGATGATTTTTTTTTTTAGCCACGCAGAAGTTTTTAATTTGATGTAGCCTCATTTGTGTATTTTTCCCTTACCCTAGGAGACATATGAGCAAAAAATACTGTAATTTGAGTTATCTGTAATTTTACTGTCTATGTTGTCCTCTAACACTTTCATGTTGTCATGGCTTATATTTAAGTTCTTTATCTGTTTTGAGTTTATCCTGGTGTATGGTGTAAGTTGGTGGTCTAGTTTCATCTTTTTACATGTACCTGTTCAGGTCTCCAAACACCATCGACTGAAGAGGCGTTTACCCTATTCTACTCTTCTGACCCCTTTGTCAAATATTAACTGACCGTAGAAACATGGGTTTATTTATGGGATCTCTATTCTGTTCCATTGATCTATGTGTCTGTTCTTATGCCATATCAGACTTTTTTGATTACAGTGGCCTTGTAATTAGTTGGACATCAGGTATTGTGATCCCTCCTACTTTGTTCTTTTTTTCTGAAGAATGCTGAGGTTATTTGGGGTCTTTTTTGGTTCCATATAAATTTTTGAAACCCTTGTTCTTTATCTGTGAAATGTGCCATTGATATTTAAATAAGAATTGCATTGACCCTATAGATTGCTTTAAGTAGTATGGACATTTTAATGATGTTAAGTTTTCCAATCCATGAACACATTATATGTGTCCATTCATTTGTATCTTTTTCAATTTCTTTCTTCAGTGTTCTATAGTCTTCTGAGTATAGTTCTTTTACTTCCTTGGTTAAATTTATTCTTAGGTACTTTATTTTTCTTGTTGCTATAATAAATGGGATTTTTTCTTAGTTTCTCTTTCTGATATTTCATTTTTGGTTTACAAAAATGCCATCATTTTCTGAATATTGACTTTGCATTCCACTATTTTCCACATTCACAATGTTGAGTAGTTTTTTGGTGGAGACTATAGGGTTTTCTAGGTACATTATCATGTCAACTGTGAATAATGACAGTTTTACTTCCTCCCTTGCAATTGGGATACCTTTTATTTCTTTTTCTTGTCTAATCACTGTGGCTAGAACTTCCAGTATTATGTTTAATAAGAGTGGTGAGAGCAGACATCCTTGTCTCGTTCCTGATTTATGGGGAAAGCTTTTTGTTTTTGCCTGTTGAGTGTGATATTGGCTATAGATTTCTTGTATATGTCCTTTGTTTTGTTGATGTATGCTCCCTGTATTAACACTTTCCTGAATGTTTTTATCATAAGTGGGTGCTAGATTTTATCAAATGTTTTTTAAGCATCTACTGATATGATCATGTGATTTTTCTCCTTCATTTTGTTTATGTGATATATTGCATTACTTGATTTGCAAATATTATACCGTCCTTGTATCCCTGGGTTGAATCCCACTTGACCATGGTGGTGACCTTTTCAGTGTATTGCTGGACGTGGATTGACAACATTTTGTTGAGGATTTTAGCATCTATGTTCATCAGAAATATTGGTCTATAGTTTTCTTTCTTTGTTGTGTCTTTATCTGGTTTTGGAATTAGGATGATGCTGGCCTTGTAAAAAGAGCTTGGAAGTCTTCCTCTTCTTGAATTTTTTGGAATAGTTTGAGAAGAATAAGATAGTTCATCTTTAACTATTTGGTAAAATTCACCTGTAAAGTCATCCAGTCCAGGGATTTTGTGTGCCTTGAGTTTTTTGATTACTGCATCAAATTCACTCATTATTATTGGTCTATTCAGGTTTTTTCTTGTTCTTGATTCAGTTTTGGAAGATTGTATGTTTCTAGAAATTTGTCCATTTCACCCTGGTTATCCAATTTCTGGCAAACAGTTGTCCATAGTAATTTCTTAAAATCCTTTGTATTTCTGTGATATCTGTTGTAACTTTTCCTCTTTCATTTCTGATTTTATTTGGGTCCTCTCTCTTTTTTTTTTTTTTGATGAGTCTCATTAAAAGTTTGTCAATTTTGTTTATCTTTTCAGAGAACAAACTCCTATATTTATTGGCCCTTTGAAGCAATTTTTAGTCTCTTCGTAATTTAATTCAGCTTTGATCTTGATTATTTCCTTCCTTCTACTCACTCTGAGCTTTGTTTGTTGTTATCCCTCTAGTTCTTGTAGAAATAAGGTTAGGGAGCTTATCTGAGATTTTAAAAATTTATTTGGGTAGGCCTGTATAGCTATGAACTTCCCTCTCACAATTGCCTTTGCTGTGCCCCAAAGGCTTTGGATTGTTGTGTGTTCATTTTCATCTGTTTCCAGATATTTTTTGATTTCTTGTTAACAAATTCATTATTTAATTACATGCTGTTTAGTCACTGTGTATTTTAATGTTTTTAAGTTTTTTCCTTGAGTTTGGTTTCTAGTTTCAGGCCAGTGTGATCCAAGAAGATGTTTGATATGCTTTTGATTTTCTTGAATTTGCTGAGGCTTGTTTTACCAAATGGTCTATCTTTGAAAACATTTCATGTGCTTTTGAAAAGAATGAATATTTTTCTTCTTTGGGGTGAAATGTTCTATATATATCAATTAAGTCCATTGGATCTAGAGTATCATTCAATGCCACAATAGCTTTGTTGATTCTTTGTTTGGAAGATCTACCATTGTTGATGGGGTGTTAAAATCCCCTACGATGACTCTGTTGGTGTCGATATCTTTTTTGAAATCCTTCAAGATTTTCCTTATTTATTTACATGCTCTTGTGTTTGGGCACACATATATTGATAAGGGTTATATCCTCTTGTTGGATTACTCCCTTAAATATTATATAGTGACCTTCTTTGTCTCTTGTTATGGTTTTTATTTTGAAGTCTATTTTGTCTGATATATGTATTGATACTCTAGCTTTTTTTTTTATGTCCATTTCCTTGGAATATTTTTTTTCCATTCCATCACTTTCAACCTGTGTAGAACTTTTGTTCTGAGGTGGGTCTCTTGTAGATAGTATATATGCAGGTAATGTTTTCTTATCCATTCAGCTACCCTATGTCTTTTGATTGGAGTATTTAATCCATTTACATTTTAGGTTATTATTGATAGGTACTTACTCATTGTCATTTTTTCCTTTGTACCTGTGTTCACCTCTGCCTCTCTTTATTCAACTTCTTAAATTAATCTCTTTAGCATCTCTTGCACGGCTGATTTGGTGGATATATGATCTTTTAGGTTTTTTTTTGTTTGTTTTGGTTTGGGAAGCTCCTTATTTTGCCTTCTTTTTTAGATGAGAGCCTTGCCTGGTAGAGTAGTCTTGGTTGCAAGCCTTTGTTTTTCATTACTTGGAATATTCCATTCCATTCCCTTCTGGCCTGTAGTATTTCTCTTGAGAAATCAGCTGCCAGCCTTATTGGAGCTCCCTTATATGTACTAAATATTTCTCCCTTGTTACCTGTAAGATTCTCTCTTCATCTTTAAATTTTGCCATTTTAATTATGATGTGTCTTGGAATGGGCCTATTTGGAGTCATCTTGATTGGGACCCTCTGTGCTTCCTGGACTTGTATGACTTTTTCCCTCACTAAGTTAGGGAAGTTTTCTGCCATTACCTTTTGAAACAGGTTTTTTTTTTTTAATCCCTTGCTCTTTTTCTTCTTCAGATATCTCAATGATGCAAATATTATTATGTTTTATGTTGTTATGCTGCTCCTTTAAACTATTTTTTTTTCTTTTTGAGTCTTTTTTTATTTTGTTGTTCTGTCTGGGTGTTTTTTTAGTACCTTGTCCTCCAAGTCACTGATTCAATCCTCTGCTTCATCAAGCTTGTTTTTAATTCCTTCCAATGTATTCTTCATTTCAGATATTGTATTCTTCATTTTCCTCTGGCTCTTACTCATAGTTTCTATGTCCTTTTTCATGCTAATATAGCTCCTAGTAAGTTTCTTATAACTTCCATAGAGTTCCTTGTAGTTCTCACTGAGCTCCTTGAGCATCTTTATAACCATTATTTTGAACTCTATGTCTGATAGATTGCTTACCTCAATTTCATTTAGTAGTCTTTCTGGGGACTCCTCCTTTCCTTTTGATTGGGGGTTGTTTCTTTGTCTCCCCATTTTAGGTGACTCTTTTTGTTTGTTTGTGCCTATTAGATTAGACTGATCTTCTTTGACTCCCTGTCTTCATGGGGTGGCCTTCTGTGATAGGAGACTTGTGGGACTCAGAGGAGCAGTCTCCTTGATACTCTGAGCTGGTTGCTCTTAGGATACCCTTTATGCTGTTTATGTGGGTTCTCTTGTTGTAATTGGGTTTCGGCTGTTGTTGGGTCATTCTTTGGTGGGTTCTTCCCACCAGATGGCTGACTGAGAATCAAACTGCTCACCACATCTTATATGCTATTCTGTAGGTGCAGATGGTGCAAAGAGCCCTTTGGGCTCCTGGGCTTCAAAAATTCCTATCGGCTGAGATTCCATTGGTTGTTCAGTTCACCTGTTGGAAGATCAGCCAAAACTCTGTGCTCGGGGCACAAACAAGTGGGCTCAGTTTCCACATACTCAGCCACCATCTTCCAAGTCGCATCTCTTAATTTTTCTTAATTTCTTAACAATTTTTAACTTTTCTCTGATTGAGATGTTTCTATCCTTAATAAATTATCAAAATAATATATTAAACTAATGAAATGTCTTTAACATTCTAAGTACTCCTTTTCTTATGAAAAGAAGAGCACTTAAAAAAAATCAAGCTATTGAAGAAACCTGTATATACTTCAGCCAGGTTTAAAGTATTCTCCATAACACAAATGGATATACAATAATGAATAAGACACATTTTCTATCTTTAAGAAGCTAAAAGTCTAGGAAAACACATTCAAAGCTATTGACTAAAAATATAATGATCGAAGAGAAAACCCCTAATTGAGCTTACTGTGAAGGAAACAGCATTTCCAAAGATGCAACAAAGTTGACACTTGAATATTGAGTTGGACTAATCAAGTTCAAAAGGGACAAAATAATAAGCCAGGTAATAAAATCATAAAGGGCAAAAATCACAGAGACATGAAACTCGTTCAAGTTAATGATAACAAGATCTTTTGGGTTGGAGCATGGTATTACAGCAAATTAAACAAATAGATATTGCTGGATAATAAGTATTTGAACATTGCACAGTTAGGAATTTGGCATTTTTTCTATATTCAAATATTAATAAAAACAATAACAGCAAAATAATCATGAGCATTGCAGTAACTTTTTCTGATTTCTTTGTATTTTAACTTTAACAACACTAAGTAAGGTTGTACCATGAAAATAAGGTAGATTATTTATATGATTGTACCAAGGGGATTATAGTCAAGACTGTAATTTTTCATAGCATATAATAACTCTAAGAGGGAGGAGAATTCCATGATTTAGTTTTTATCAATGATCTATTAATATATGCCTCAAAAGCAATTATAGGGAATAAATATGAAAGATAAATATTTCAATAATTTATAATGTTGTGATATGTCTCATGGACTGGTAACTCTAATAACTGTATACCTTGCTATTTGAACCTGTTATACAGGAATCCTCCAGTGACTCCCCTCGAGGGAAGGGTCACTCATAAAAAGCATAAAGGCTATTTATTAATAACAGCTAAAGATTAATGTTTCACTCAAATTCATCTTACCTGTACCTTAACAATACAGAATTATTTCTGTGGACAGACCACAACTCATAGCACAAACCTGAGCTCTATCCTTGTTTTCTTCACTGTTGCATCTCTGGGAGGGGAAATTCGTTCTGCTGTCTCTCTGACATGTGCATGACTTTGAGCTTGAGCAACATCGAAGGTCTGAGAAGGAAATGAGGAAAGTCTTTGATGCTGGCACACACATGGGCATAATATGTGTGCACAGATATACGATCAATAAACATGTATATCAGAATTTCCAAACATCTGCATTATATATTGACATGATTAACAACAGTTATATATTAAATGAGATGATTGTTTAAAACACAAGAGATGGAAGAGAATGTGACTTGAAACTAAATGGGATTTGGATCTGAAACAATCTGAGTTAGAAGAAGAATCATAGATACAGAGGAAGAAAAATGATGAAGGAATTATTAAAAGCACTTAGAGGAAACTTCAGTGTGTTTGGATGGTTACAACAAGGCCCTAGTCCATCTCTATTATGCTAAATTTTCTATAGAAACTTCATTACTTTGTTGTTTCTGTGATGTTGCTTTAAATTATCTGTGTTTTATTTCCAGGAACTCTAATGATACTTCAATTTTATTTCTTATTAGTCCACGTAGATGTTGAAGACCTTGAGTTTTTCCTGAGATCGCCAGGCTATTGCTCATCACTTGTATTTAATAGGGTTTCACTCCCAACATTGAATATTGTGCCCCCATCCAATCTAAACTATCTCCTCCAACTACATTATTTTTTGTTTGTTATATATTCATGGTTATGTGCATTTATTACACCGATTTATAGTTATCTGTTTACTCCTCTGCTTTTCTTATCATATCATAATATCCTCAAGATGAAGAATTATTACACCATTATGTGGAAAACTGTATATTATCAGGGTCTCCTCCCAAGTGCTTGACAATGTTTTTTTTTATAATGAAAGAAGTTAAGAAATATTTATTTCCTATATACCCAGCAAAAGTCCATTAAAATGGGAATGTAAATTAAGGAAAAAAGAAGGGATTTAAGAAAACAATCTAATGAGAGAGAGAGAGACAGAGAGAGAGAAAGAGAGAAAGAGAGAGAGAGAGAGAAAGGAAATTAGTTTGATAAAAGTAATGGTTAAACAATATATAAAGAAACAGTCAAGAAAGACAAAAAGTGTTTTTTAATAGAAGAATTTATAAATTGCTAACATATTTCCATGTTTTTTTTTTAAGTTTCAGAAATATTTCAATATTTTGAATCCAGTGAAAAGGGTGGGGAAAATTAAAGAACCCTAAATTATTGATGAGACCATATGAAACATAGATGATTTCACTCACCAATTTTCTTCTTTAAGTTTTCACAGTATCTTGAGGCAGAGCTGCTCAACTCTTTTAATATGTTTTCTAATGTATTTTTGAAAACAGTGTGCTCATTTGAGATATTGTTATACATATCCAGGTATAATGCTGTATTTCTCTCCAACTGCTCTGTTACGCTTTGTTGCCTGTCATATGTTGTTCCGTTGCTGAAGGAGCATTCTTGGTAATCTATAATTTGTGGCAGGAGGTTAGACTTCAACACAAAATCTTCCAATAAATTATATTAATATCATAATAGTTATTTAACAATTTAATGGAAAACACATTAAAAGATAGCTACATACTTGTAGGACACCAACCTTACATGCTTTTAAGATTAAGATTAATTGAGATGAAAATGTTTTAAGTTACTTGTTTGAGCACTAGTTCCTTTTTTAAGGAAGTACCCAAATAAGTTTAAATGCAAAATGGAAAAGATCCACATGAAGCAGAGATTTCAAAATAAAAGATGGTATAATTTAGTATATTACTGAGCCCATGTGTTGTGAATTTCAGTTTTTCAAAAAGTTATAACCATAATTTAAGGAGAATTGATAAACACAAGACTCAGAATTAAAGAGAAAATTCAAAAGACAGGGTTCATGTCTCTAGGAACTTCAGAAGGTTCATCCCTGGCTGGTGTGGCTCAGTGGATTGAGTGCTGGCCTACAAACCAAAGGGTCGCTGGTTGGATTCCCAGTCTAGGGCACATGTCTGGGTTGTGGGCCAGGTCCCCAGTAAGGGGCGCTGGAGAGGCAACCACACATTGATGTTTCTCTCCCTCTCTTCTTCTCCTCCCCCTCTCTTTAAAAAAAAAAAAAAAGAACTCCAGAAGATCCAGAAAGTTTCATAAGCTATCCACTTTGCAAATTATTACAACATAACCTGGCTTTTCTTGATAGATTGATGTTAGTTACCTGGCAGCCCTGAAATTAATGAACCTATAATTTTAAATTTAAGTTTTATGAGGATTAAATGAGGTAGAGATCGCCAAGAATGAGCATTCAAGAAATGTTAGCAATTATAGTAATAATCATTTTCTATTTCCTCAGGATGCCTTTGTACTCACTGGTGTAGGAGGGAAGGGACTGGGAAGGGCACTTCCCACTAGCATCTGGATTCGGAAAGATACACTCCCAAATATGGAGTGTTTAAAAAAGCTTCCTAATTCTCAGATAAATAATTAATGGGTATTTAAAGAAACAAATTACTGCAGGGGTGGGAAAGTATTCAAGGAAAAGAATATATGACCAATATAGCAAAAGATAGAAACATGAAAGGCAAAAGGGTATTAAAACTATAAAGTATAAAATAAAATGATATATGATCAAAGATTGTCCACTTATTAACCACACAGAATTTAAAAAGTACTTGGATACCCTGAACTGGAAATTGAGAAAAAAATGTAACTATAGGTTATGGTTGAGGTGAAGATTAAATGAGAATGTGTGTGAAAGTTTGAGAAAAACGTTAGTACTTAAAATGTTAAGTAACATAATGGTATCAGAGTAATGTGATGTGCATGATAAAAAGAAGGAACTGCCTCAGAGAAAAGGGGAAACTTACTCATTAATATCAGGGTTCCCAGTCCAGCCATCACTACCAAGTTCAGCATCAGCACAATGAAAACAACAGGGCCCCACACTTTCCACAGATTAGAATGTCCTATGAGGAAGCAGGAATTCAGAAGAATGACTTGAAGAATACCTTTTATGCTACTTCCTCTTCCCCTAACCTCTCCATCCTCTGCACCTCAAGGTAATGAAGCATTGAACTCTATTTTATTTTAATGAAAAAAATTATTTGCAAAGTCACATCTAACACTGAAAACACAATTTTACACACATGTAATTATACTCATATTCTGAGTATTTTTATAGATGCTGTGTGGTTTATAACTTGTCAGTCTCTCCCTACCGTCACCATCTTCCTAAACTTGCTTTCTTTGGTCTATCTTTTAATTTCCATGTAATCTGTGTTGACCACCAGGATATTTTTCCTTACTTTTCCACGGTAGTATTGAAATGTATTATTTAATCCAATTTCCAACCCATTCTCTGATGATCGATCTTTTCAGGTGTTCTCTTTAATAACATCTCACTAGGAAATCATCTATTTCCTTTAGATTTTCAAATTCATTGCCATAAATTTTCATAGACTATAGTCCTTTGTATTTATTCTCTCCCAGTTTATGGTTATATTTTAAAACTCTTCCTAGTAGCTGATCATTTTGCTTTTATCACTTTTCCTTAATTTGGTGTTGGGGTCCTTTGAATGAAACCAGTCTTCAGATTAAATTCTGTCTCCCAAATTTTTCTGTCTTTAACTTAAGTTTTTAAATTCATTGATTCTCTCTTATTTATTTTATTTTTATTAAAATATGTATTAATTTTCTCCAGGTCCATCTAGAAAATTATGTAAGTGAATTAAACCAGTCAGTGAAAGAAAAACACCACATATCTCACTTACGTGTGGAATCTAAAGAACACAATAAACTAACAAAGAAAACAGCAACAGGGATCAGGGGAGGGGAGGAGGATGGGATGAAAGAGGATGAAGGGATTACCCAAAGAACATTTATGCACAATCCATGGACATGGACAACAATATGGGGATTAACTTGGGGAGCAGACAGGATGGGGCTGGGTGGAAGTGTGAAAAGGGAGAAAAAGTAGGGACTTTAACAGCATAAACAATAAAAATAAAATTAAAAATATCGAGTATAACAAAAAATATTTATCAACTTTGGCTATTCTTTCTCATCTAATAATGAAAGATTTGAGGTCATAAATCTTTTCTTTGATAACTTTAGCTGTTTTCAAAAAGATGTTTTTTGTGTTACATTTTAAATATCTGTAATTTCATTTGTTTTGTTTTTTTAATCACAATATTATTACAGACATATCTTTTCCCAAGTATTTAAGATCATTTGGGTTATTCTAATATTATTATTCTTTTTATTATATTATAATCAGAAAGATAGTGGTCTATTAATTTTTAAAAAAATATTTAGTAGGTTTTTAAAAAGTAAATTACCAACTCTGTGTTCTAAAGATACACTCTCTTAAGAATTTACAATTATATAAAATATGTGTATTTATATCTATTAAGTGTAATAATTTAATTATCAATTCACTTATTTCATATTTATCAGATTTTTACGAGTTATTCTATAGTAACAAAAGTAGTATATCAAACAATCTGAGTTAAATTTACTTCACATAAAATCTTCTCTTTTAATTTTTCCTTTATATATTCACTCATTTTTTGGTGCATATGGGTTTATGGTTTT
>PVJD01003479.1:130833-162628 GCA_004026545.1 Mormoops blainvillei | reverse complement strand
GAAACTGGGTCTGGTTGGCCAAAGCCAGGACAGCTGTGGCCCCTCCAAATGAATGTCCCATTACAGCCACGCAGTTCATGTTGATGCTGCCCTGAGGAAAGCAGACAACTTAGCCAAGTCAGAAACTGAGGAGTACTTTCTAAGGGCTTCTTCAGAGGTAAGAGGAAGAAACAGTGAGACAATGATGCAGAAGCACAATTCAGGGGCTGAGCTCCCCCGCGCCACCGCACTACTAGGAACCCGCCCACTGGAGAGCAACCCATCAGGCAATCCCTGGACCGAACAGCCTTCTGTAGGCAGAACTCAAAAAACCACGTTTTTCATCTTTATTTTTGTAATCTTACCACCTACAATCCCTGGACTAGAGTAGACATTCAAATATTTATGAATGAATAGATGAAAATTATGTGATTCCAACCTGACCCATCTCAGACCACAGTAAGAGTAAAAACTCCATCCTCTAGATCCCTGCCTTCGTCCAACAGGACGACACACGCTCCAAGACAAGGGCAGGACCGGGGAGCTCCTGCTGCCCGTCCTCCTTGCTCTGAGGCAAGGCCTGCTTGCACGGAAACCAACTCAGGCTCTGCTCTCACTGGGTCTCTGTTCCGGCTTTTATCCAGCAGAGTGAGTGTGCTCACTCGGATGTGCTCTGCATGTATCTATTTCTAGTTCTCTCTAGAAGCGTTCAGGGCATAGTTATATAAAAAGCCACTGTAGCTGCCTGCTAAGGGGCTCAGGAAATCTCTGTGGGCTTTGCCACCCATCCTCTGCCCTGAACCGTTGCTCTTCCCCATTTCGATCACAAGGCTTTGTATTTAAATTCTCCCTCTTTGCTCAGTGCTTCCAGATAAGGAACTTGGTTGGTGGCCTGTTCAGGTATTTTTATAGGTTAATATGCTCTAAAATCAGGAGTATATAGAGAAGTCTCCCACCTACCACATTCCCTTTCCACATAGTTGCCACTCCCTGCCCCCAAACAGGTAAGTTTCTTACGTGTTTGCAGAGCTTGCTAACACATATATGGTAAACATGAATATATACTTCCTCTCTTTTTATGGAAGGGATATTGTGTCTTACCTTTTTGCATAATAATGTCAGTACATAAGGAGCTTTCTTATCTTTTTTTTTTTACAGCTACATTTGATTTCACCATGGTACAGGCAGCTAATGATAACCAAATCGCTTCCCCTTTTTCCTGGACACATAGCTAGACTCTATTTCCCAGCAGTTAGATGTGGCCTTGTGACCCAGTTCTAGCCCACAGGATGTGAGTGAAAGTGAAATCTCGACTTCAGGCCTAGTCCACTCAAGCTCTTTCGTACAAATCTCCACGTCCTTTACCACTGCTGGCCTATGGCACATAGGGAAGCTGTGTTTCAGGAGTGGAAGAGGGTAGAGCTATATAAAAGAAAAGGAGCCTGGATCCCTGAGTCACCCCTTGCACAGGAGAACCCGCTTTGGACTTTGTGTGGGAGAGAAATAAATTCCCATTGTGTTAAGCCAAATTGAAATTTGGGGTTTATGTATTACAGCAATTAGGATTACCCAAATGAATACATCGGTTGTTCCAGAATCTACTAAACTAGCTCCCTTCTTGGTGAACATTTAGGATACTATCAATCTTTGGTATTACAACAACACCGGAATGAATGACCTTGTATATGTATCATGTTGCATGTATGCAGGTATCTGTAGAATAAATTTCCAGAACTGGAAACTGCTCAGTCAAAAAATATGTGCATTTGCACCACGAATAGCTATTGTCAAACTGCCTCGCACGGGGCAGTCTGTGTTCTCACGAGCAACGCAGCTGCTTCCCCACGCTCCGCCAACAGGGATGAGGGCTCAGTTTCCAGATCTTCCTCAATCGGATGGGTGAAACTTTACTTAGCCTTTTTGATTCTGTCTTTCTCCAAAAGGTCACCTCTTAACTAATCCAACCAGACTGCAGCCTGCCATTCCCCACGGCCTGTCTCAGGCTCCCAGGCACCCAGGCCGGGACGTCAGGGCCTCGGGGCCCTGCTCCTCCGGCACACAAACAGCTGGTCGAGCACCCCGGACTTCAGGTGCTGCCTTACCCAGACAGGTGCTTCTACCTGGAAGGCTTTACCAGGGCCCTTAAAAGATGTTTTCTAAAGAGGCTTTGGGGTGGCACACAGCACAGCCTTTGGGATCCGAAATCCCCAATTTAAAATTTAACTCTACGACTTAACTTAGTTGAGTGACCTTGGGAAGATACTTAGCCTCTTTAATCTTTGGTTTCTTTCTGGGTGAAGAGACAATAATGCTTACTGCGTATATTTGTGTGAGGGGCTCTTACACAGTAAGTACTCACAAAGCAGTAATTGTGGTTTTATATATATTTGCTAAGTGAAGAAAAAGGCCACAAAACAGCTTATATGAAATAACATTAACTGGAAGGACAAACATCAAAATGTCAAAATAATTCTTTGTTTCTTTTTTCTTTATGATTTTGTGAGATTTGCTGGTTCTCTAAATAGAGCTTGAGCTACTTTTGAAATCAGCAGTGAAAAGGCTGGGTTGGGGAGGAAAATGTACCTAATTGGCACCAAACTGCCAGGGCGGTTTCTATCCTCTTGGGGTCCCTGGGGTCCTCTCAAAGAAAGGAATTAGCCTGCAGGGAACATTGGGTTCCTTTGCTGCCGTAAAGCCCGTCCTTTGGGGAAGGGACGATCTCTCCCTCATTCATGTGGCTCTATGGTGCTGTCAGAAGTGGGTGGGTAACCTAGGCAGGCCAATCAGATTACCCTAGCCCTCTGGCACAGTGATTGGCTCCAAAGGGGCATGTCACCCAATCAGGGCCACAGCCTTCCCCAGATTAGTGGAAGCTAACAGTCTCCTTTCCTTTTAAATCTGGAGCTCAGCTGATACGCAAGCTTGCACTACCAGCAGCTAGCTATTCTGGTGAGAATAAAGCCCGCATATATAGGAGTGCCAGAGCTTTGATGGTAATGTTTGAGACACGGGCTAAAAGCCAGTCTGCCTTTGGTGTTCCTAGTTATCTGAGCCAATAAATTCTCTTTTGGTTTAAGCTAGTAAATTAGGTAGGTTCCTATTACATGAAACCAAGAAAGTCCTGATGAACACCTGAGCTCAGGTCATACCAGTTGCTGTCATACCTTCAAGGTCATCAGATCCAGCCCACCAGGCAAGATGTTGAGGACCGTCTGCCCAGCAGTGACCTTTTGCAGGATCCTCAACACCCGTGTACACTCGTTGACGCGTTGATGCACCTGCAACAGAGACAGTCCCAGCGGGAGCTGGAACATTACATAAGCCATCCAGCGAGAAACTCACTCCCCCACAGAGCCAGGAAAGAATGCAGGGACAGTGGGCTCGCCTACCTCTCAGCAAGCACTGTGGGCCCCACATGCTGAGAAAGCCTTAGCCCCCTCTTAGCAACTCACATAAGTATCACCTAATGGTACAAGGGAGTCAGACCTGCTGTTCAGACTCTATCTGTCTCCCCATAGGGCTGTCAGGAGGATCAAATAAGACAATGTTATATAAACAAAAGGAGCCCTGGTCAGTGTGGCTCACTTGGCTGGAGTATCATCCTGTAAACTAAAGGGTGGTGGGTTTGATTCCTGGTCAGAGCACATGCCTAGGTTGCAGGTTTAGTTCCCAGTCAGGAGGTGCCCGGCCAGGGTGCCTATGAGGCAACTTAGGTCAGGGCGTGTACGAGAGGCAACCAGTAGATATTTCTCCCTCTCTCTCTCCCTCCTTTCCTTCTCTCTAAAATCAGTAAGCTTGTCCTCGAGTGAGGATCTTTTAAAAAAGGACTTAGGCTGCTCTTACTGTTAATCCAGTATTAGATTCTACCTGCCCATTCACTGCCTCACATCCACTGTTTCTGTCTGCCCAGTGCTTGCTTGCCCACTCCACTTCTGTTAGCCCTGTCTTTGAGGACTACCCCCTACCTGAAAAAAGAAAAAATTGAACAATGTATTTCTGATGGGAACTTCCCATTTTGGTACTTTCCGAGTCTCTCTCCAGGATTTTTCATACTGCAGGTTGGGGCAGGGGTGGGTGGCTGGGGGAAAACCTCTAAACAGTCCCATTCTCTCGGATGGCGAGGTCAAATGTATGCAAGCTCAGAGCTGTCGAGAACCGTGGTTGTAACTTCATAAAGTAAGCCAGTGTGCAGATAAGACCAACCAGCAGAGGACATAGGGATGAGAATGAAAACCAAATCCTAATGGCATTTGAGTCTGGTTCCAGTGGATTTTCCCTTTTTTATAAGTGCACTTACATAAACCAATCAATTCTCCTTTTTCGCTTAGCAAGCTTAAGGTGGGTTTCTGTCACTTGAAATTATGAAGAGTCTTGATTAATACCCCATTTCTCCCTATTGATGTGACAAGCTCAGACTCATTAAGCCTGAGATTTCAAGACAGAAGGTGAGCCTTCTTAGTCAAAGTAGTATAAGGAGGACGGGCTTATTGATTCCTTTTCCCCAACTGGCACAAGCCTACCTGGCAATTCCGAACATGAAATTCCTTCTCCCCTTCCTTAATTTGACGGTAGGGAATCCATTCCTCCTCCAGCAACTCATCAGTGGGCTGGTTCTCTTCCGGGGCCTGCTTGTAGCAACAGGTGGTCGCAGCTGACCCATCCCTGACATACACATGCCACCAAAGAGAAACCAGAAGACACCTTGAGTTTATTTCTCCCCTTTACCAAATCCCCCTTTTCAGCCAAGATACTCTGGATCATCCTTCAGCTAATACGGAAAAAGATCTGGAGGCAGGAATAGGAAAGTAGAAGAAACATGGATTTTGGAGACCGACAGGGGTTTGAACCTCAACCCAGCTGTGTCACTTTCAGCAAGTATAATAATTTATACTTTGAACCTTGGTTTGCTTAACTTTAAAATGGATATGATACTTGCATGGTTGTTGTATTAGGGGACTAGCCTATACCCTAGCCCAAGGCAAGCACCCAATCCATGACAGTTCCCTAAGACTGTCATCCCTCACCTGTGCTCTGTCACAGCAACCACAAAGCCATGGGAGGCCAGCTCCATGCAGAAAGCTGAATACAGTGTCCTAGAGATTCAGGAGGAAACAGAGAAAAGTGATCAGAAAAATGGCCCACCCTCAGTCCCCATACTAACATTCTCTGCTAGTGACCACCTCAAAAGATTGAATGGAGGAATGTTCATTTGCAGAAGCCCTTCTCAAGGTGCTTTCTTCAGCCAGAATATCCCTGCTCTCGCCAAGGTTCCAAATGTCCTCCTCTGGGAAGCCTGTACAAACCAATCCACGTGTTTTCCAGCCCTATGCACTGACTCTCATCTCCACACACACCCCTCCATCCCTGCAATACAGTCTGGCTACTTCAATAGTTGCATTTTTATTGTTATATTGCATATCTCCCAAATGAGTTGGTTAGCACCTTGATGACAGTACTCTATGTCTTTAAGATACAAATATGCATCTGTGATTTTAGCATGTGAAATTTTTGTCTGTCCTCCAACTTTACAGACAGAAAAAGAAATATGGCAGACACTGCCAACTGCCCATTCCAAACACCTTTCCTCCTTTCTCCTTAACAACAGAATCTGATTTTGAGTTAAAGACACCATCATGCCATCAAAGTATGACATTTCCCAGCCTCCTCTACAGCCAGGTTTGTCTGTGTGATTAAGTTCTAACCCAGCAACAGAAATATAATACTAACTTCAGTAATTTAAAATTTTCTAGTATACTTTTAAAAGTAAAAAACGGTGGAATTAATTTTAATAATATATTTAACCCAATGTAGCCAAACATGATCACTTCAATAAATAATCAAAATTTAAAAAAATAATGTAGTATTTTATTACTTTTTTTTTTCAATATGTAGTCTTTGAAATCCAGTGTGTATTTCATATTTACATCACATCTCAGTTTGGACCAGCCACAATTCAAACGTTCAGTAGCCACATGTGGCTAGAAGCTACCATAATGGACAGAGTCTCTCTAGCCAATGGGATGGAAGCAGTTGTGTTATACGGGTCTTCCAGGAAATCTCCTTAAAAAGGAGAGCGCTGCCTTCCTGTGGCCTGGAATGCAGATGTAACTGCTAGAGCTGAAAGAGCCACCCTGGGTCATGAGATGGCCTTAGAATGGAAGCCACACGTGGCAGAGCAAGATGATAGAGGTCTGCTTCTCTGATAACTTTGTGGAACTACCATATCAGCCCTGTCTATTTCATTTTTCTTTTAATCTGTGAAAGAAATCAACATTGTTTAGGGCACTGGTATTTGGGGTTTTTCTGTTAACTACAACTTTCCTGAATCCTAATTGATTCAAGGAGGTCAGTTTCTTAAGTTTCTTTTCCTCCTAGGAGGCAATGTACTAAAAATAAGAGGAAGAGAGATTTCTGATCCCTTTCTGGTTCAAATTGTGTAACCTTGACAAGTCTGCCTTTCAGAGCCTGCCTTCTCACCTGGAAAATATGTATCCCCCCTGTTTACCCCAAAGGACTGTGCGGAAACCGAAGGAGGTGATGGCGCAATGCCAAAGGTCAGGCAGTGTTTAAATGGACATATGCATTCCTGGGATGGGAAGTCATTAGTCTATGACCCACGGGAAGGATTTCATAGCCTTAATTAACCAGACACTACCAAAGAAAACCATGTCCCTTTCCCTCCCCTTCTTTGGAATTTTGGTCTGGTTAATGAAGAGTATTTATTTATAACTGGCTCACCCAGGCCCACTGAGGTGTGAAGTCTCAATGTAGATGCTTAGACCAGAAAGACCACTCTCCAAAGTCATATGCTCACCTGCTGTCTATATGAAATACCTGTGAACTTAGGAGAAAATGTTTTTTAGCTTCCTTCCCCTGCTAGGCTATCTTCATGAGGGCAGGTACTCTATCCTATTCACTACAGAATACCCAACCCAGCACAGGCCCTGGCACACAGTAGGCACTAAATGTACTAAATAAGAAAGCAGTGTTGAAACCATCTACTTGTCTTTCTAGCCTCATCTCACATCAACTCTCCACTTCCTGCCATGGGCCATAGTTGCATGAGTCCATATTTAGGCTCCTCTAGTGGACGTGAATCCTTTGTTTTATCTCTGTATGTCTCACCTTCCTCTCATGCCAAGAGACTGGCACACAGAGGTGCTCAACAGATATTTTCTGAATGAATGAGAACCTATAGAAACAAAGCCCCTGTATTTATTCAATAAATATTTATTGGGAAACAATTACTGCCCAGATACTGCCCTATGCACTGGGAGAGATACAAGACAGACATGGTCTGTCTTCATGGAGCTTACAATTGAGTAGGGAAGACAGGCATTAAAGAATAATCATACAAATAGTTAATTAGTTATAGTTATGTTAAGTACTGAGGAATACAGGTTATCTAATGAAAGCACATTATTAGAGAACTTAACCTAATACAATGTAGGGGTCAGGGTGGGTGTCCCTAACTAAATGACATCCACACTAAGACCTTGAAGGTAATTTGGAATTAGCTAGGCAAAAGAGGGGGAGAGAGAAGAGAAAGAGAGGAGAAAAAACATAGGAGGTCTGTCCAGAAAAAGTCCAGCCACTGTTAATATAACGAGAACGGTTTGCATGACAGCGATGTAACCTGGCAGCCAAGGAGAGTGGACTGGAATGTGCAAGCAGGGACAATGACGACTTCACTGTGCCAGTCAGTGGGGGCAGTAGTCACTGATCAGTGAGCATGTGCACTGTGTGGCCATCGCATTCAAAATGACTGAGCGAGGAGAGCACCGAATCAGCACCAAATTTTGAGTTAAGCTTGAACATTCCTCTGCGGAAACTATTTGGATGATTCAGAAGGCCGCAGCTGTGGGCAACTGCTGACTGGCAGCTTCACCACGACAACATGCCTGCTCACGTATCGTGTCTCATACAGTTTTTTGGCAAAACATCGTATCACCCAGGTGACTCACCCCCCCATAGCCCATGTTTGGCGTCCTGTGACTTCTAGCTTTTCCCAAAACTAAAATCACCTTTGAAAGTGAAGAGATTGCAGACCAGCACTGAGATTCAGGAAAATATGATGGGGCAGCTGATGGTGATTGGGAGAACTGTGTGAGGTCCCCAGGTGCCTACTTTGAAGGGGACCGAGCGTCATTGTCCTCTGTACAATGTTTCTTGTATGTTTTATCTTCTTCAATAAATGTCTCTACTTTTCATAGTACATGACTAGATACATTCTGGACAGAACTCGTATATTCCAGGTAAAGGGAAGAGCCACAAAGCACAGCACAGAAGAAGCCCTGAGGCAGAAAGTAACACAGTGCCTTATGGGAGCGAAAGAAGGTCAGTCTGACTGCGGAGCTGGAGTGGGGCAAGTGGCAAGAAATGAGGCTGGAAACTTTGGCTGGGCCTGCCTCCAGGTAAGACCAGGAGAAGAGCTAAATTAAGTACGAAGGGCTAGAAGGGACGTTCACTCATTCATTCAGTGAATATTTACTGAGCATCTACTACCCCCAGGCACTGATCTAGAAGCTGGAATGATGAGATCATATTTGGTTTTAAAATAGGACTCTGTGGCTACAGAGTGTACAATGGTTTGGGAGGTGGGGAGGCAAAAACAGATGCCTTCGAGACGTGTAACACCCTGGGACAGAAACTAGACTGAAATACGTTGATGGACGAACATAGAGAACATTCACAAGTTTAAATAGGAGCATATGTACTACAGTTATTAAGCTACATAACTCACCAAGGTGAGAAATCAGAATTCATGGAACGAATCCTGAGTGGATACCGACTTACAAAACTCAGGGAGAGTCTCCTAAAGTCTGGTGAAGAGGTCTCACAGTCCACAGACCCTCGCTCCTCCCGGCAGGAGCGGAGGGATCTGTGTGTGCGTTCGTACTCGGTGCTGGTGGTTTGCGAGGGTCTGACCGGACCCTCGCAAACCACCCTGTCGGGGCAGCTCCCCATGTGACAGATGATGAAATCTAGGCTCAGAGTTCTACAACTGTCCCCAGCTGACACAGAGCACAGGTGGTCCGGCTGAGATTTAAAGGAGAGGCCGAGAACTCCACCAGAGCAAGAAGCGAGTCTGTCTCACTCACTGCTACGTCAGTGCAGAGTTAACCTTCACTATGTGTTGAATAAATGACACTCTGGCTGTAACGCCCAACTTCCTAATACTTCTTGGCTGTTACACAGGAAGAAAGCTAAAAGTGTCGATTTATATAAGTGATGGAACATGAAAAGCAAAGGACGTGATGCCTGAGGAAAGGCTCCGCCAGGTGAAAGGAGCTTGGGAAAGGCCTTGAAGAGGAGTTGGACTCAATGCTATGACATGAAGCAGATGGTAGATAAGACAGCTGGCAGATGGAAAAGGTCTGTTTCTCTGGCCTTTGAGAATAAGACTCAGCAGCTGTCACCAGGCAAAGAATATGACAAGGTCTAAGGGAGAGAAGCTCTTACCTGAAGGCTCCCAGGCCATGGGAGAAGATGATCAAGGGGTATCCAGTGTCCTTTGCCTTTAAGGGGCCATTCCAGCTAACAGGCAGGCGACAAGACCCTAGCAGAGACATGGGCTATAGAATCCCTGGCTGCCCCCAAGCTGTAATCCCAAGGGGCAGCCTGGGCACAGGCAAGTGTGGGAACACATGTCCCTCCTTTTTGGAGGACCACCATGTACCCCTGAGCAGCCCAGGGAAACCAATCACCTTTTCCTTCCCCTTTTCTCTCCTAGAAAGCATGAACACAATAGAAAATGGAAAGTTAAATCCAAATGGGAAGTACTGAACAACCGAGGGGTTGGGGGGTGGTGTGTAAATCCATGAGATGCCAAGGCAGTGAGTAGAGTTCCTAATGGTGGGGCCTTTGGGCAAAACGGACGCGACAATATGACCCTACCCAGAAGAGCAGAGAGCTGAAAGGGGAACTGCAGGAGAGAGTACGCTCTTTGCAGTGAATGTTTCTTTGGTCTGCAGAGCTGGTACAGAGTGGGGATTGCATGCCGAATAAATGAGCAACAGCCGCCATTTACGGAACACATTCTCTGTCCTACACTGCACTACAGGCTTGTCATACATCCCACAGAACCTGCAAAGGCAGGTATTCGGGCAGGTTATATAACCTGCCCATGTCCTACAGCTAGTAAATGATAAAGTCTGGACTTAAATCCAGGAGAGTCTAACTCTGCAATAAAAGCTCCTATAATTCTCTCCCCATGCTCTTATTACATAATTCTCTCCTCACTCTCCACACTATACTGGCTAATGGATGCCCCACTACAAAAGAGGTGGACAAGGCAAGCTACAAGGTACTATGTCGGCCTGGGGATCTCCTAGGAACATTATCAAGAAGCTGAGAATGCATCCAGGGGTGAGGCCAGCTCTTACCCACAGTCAGGTTGAAGAGCAAACCCCACCAGCGCTTATTAAGCTGCAGGTAATCGGCCAGGCCAGTGCAGTACTCGTAGCGGGGAATCCACAGGGGCTGCTCCGTGGTCTCCTCTGCCTCCTGGCAGGGGTAGAAGAGCCGGAAGAAGCTCCCCTGTAGGGAAGGAGAGAGCAGTTGCTAAGAGCAAGATGCCCAAGCACTGCTAGGTCTCCCAACAGACACATTCAGTAGGTGTTTGGGGCACCAGCAAAAGCATCAAAATGGGAAAACTTTACCTTTAATTCATATACCTGAATTTTACATTCAGAAAATCCACAAAGAAGCAATTTTATTTTTAGAGTACACATAAAGCTTATGTTATTTCAAATAGCCAACTATATTTTGAATTACATCTGGGGGGCACCAAAATATTTTCAGTGCTTGGGACACTGAAAGATTTAAATCTGGCCCCGAGCCCAGGCCTGGAGGAATGCCAGGAGTGAGAGATTAGCCCGCATGCTGAAAGGGGTGGCATGGGTGGGTCACCCCCGGGTTGGCCCTGGGGAAGCAGCAGTCCACTCCTTTTACCCAGGAGTAGGGGAGAGGTTACCAGAAGTGTGTGCCTCTCACAAGGGACAGCAGAGTCCAAAGGCCAGCAGAGAAGTTGCCTAGGAGCTGAGGGCGGAAAGTCTGGAACTGAATGAAGCAGGAGGGGAGAAAAAGGAGACTGTCTTCCCGTCCAGGCTGGGGGTCACAGACCAGTGGCACATGGTCCGCTGTTCTTCCTCTCATCGACTCAGATTAGTATGAGATTGATACCCTTTCCAGGATCAGGCATCCACTCTTAAGACAGGCGCAAGGATCTGAAAGCTGCCTGTGAAGCCAGAGCCCCCTTTCCTCCTAACTGGAAAAAGAACTCATTATCTCTTTTGAGAGGTTTCTAATTTGGAAGGAGGGAGGAAAAG
Organism: Mormoops blainvillei; assembly: GCA_004026545.1. NCBI lineage: Eukaryota > Metazoa > Chordata > Mammalia > Chiroptera > Mormoopidae > Mormoops > Mormoops blainvillei. The sequence continues at coordinate 151,319 of PVJD01003479.1, read as the reverse complement.
GTCAGGGAAGACAGACCCGGAAGCTCTATAACCAAATCCAGACCGGCTCTCGCTCAGTTTCCCCAACCTGGAATCATACCATCAGACTGGCTCGATAAGTCACAGTGAGGGCAGAAGCAGCGTAGGTGTGCAGGGATGGAGCTGCAGACACTTACCTGGGGACTCTGGCCCTCCATCACATCCCCGCAGCCCACGTGGTGTGGTCCTGTGATAGGTGGAAAGCCCACGGACTGGTTGACCCCCATCTCATCACCAGTTGAATCAAACGACTTGGGCTGGAGGGTAGAACACAGAACAACCTCTTTCTGGTTCCCTCTTAGCTTCCTGTTGCTTATATGTGTCATCTGTCACCCCTGACCACTGCTCCTTATCACCCCATCCTCCCTGCCAGTGGCTCATTGAATCTTTCACATCATCTGCTTCGCTACACTGCCTTCGCCAAGGTGTAGGGGCTGCTTTTTCTGCTGTTGGGGGAGGGAGTGGGGAGGAGATGTCTGTGAAGAGCAGAGACAGCTTCCATGCTTCTCAAAACCCACTAATAAGTGTTTACATTGCGCCCAGCACAGCAGTAACTGCTGCAGAGAATACAACACAGACCTTGTCTTCATGAGGCAAAGAATAATAACTGCTTAGGTCTATTATTTACTGTGTCAGTACTGAACTAAGATCTTTGCATACACTACCCTCAGAATCATTTCATTCTGAGGAAGGTACTTAATTACAAACCATCTGAGGAAGGTACTTAATTAATTAAGGCTCTGTTTTAGAGATGAGGAAACTAAGGCAGAGAGAGGCTGAATTACCTTCCTAAGTCACACTGCTTATAGGTGGCAAAGCCCAGGTCTGTCTAATCCAGACCTGAGCTCTCAACCCTTACTGATCCTGCTCATGGAGAGACAGCTGACCCTTGAACAACATGGGTCTGAACTGCACAGTCCTGCTTATGCATGGATTTTTTTCAATATACAGTTGGCCCTCCATTTCTCTGGGTTTTGCATCTTCAGATTCAACCAGGAATAGACCCAAAACAGTATTTTTGGCCCTGGCTTGTGTGGCTCAGTGGATGGAGTGCCGGCCTGCAAACCAAAGGGTTGCCTGTTCGATTCCCAGTCAGGGGACATGCCTGGGTTGTGGACCAGGTCCCCAGCAGGGGGCACACAAGAGGCAACCACTCACTGATGTTTCTCTCCCCTTCTCCCTCCCTTCCCCTTTCTCTAAAAATAACTAAATAAAATCTTTTAAAAAAATAAGTAGCATTTTTGACCTGTGCCTGGTAATCTGCAGATGCGGAGGGCCGACTATATGCAATGTTCTACACCATTTTACATCAGAGACTTGACCATTTGTAGATTTCAGTGTCTGTGGCGAGGGGGAGGGTTCTGGAACCCATCCCCTATAGGTACTGAAATACACCTGTAGTAAGTTTTGGGGGAGTCAAAAGTTATGCATGGATTTTTTGGCTGCGTAAGGGGTCAGCACCCTCAACCCCAGCACTGTTCGGGGGCCAACTGTATACTTACAAAGTCACCGACTTGAACTATTGACCATAAAAGTGGAGCTTATACTGGGCCTTGAAACTGAGGAAGGCTTAGAGGCAGGGAAGAAAAAGGGAAGCATTTCCGGACAGGACATAACAGAAGAGCAAAATGGTCAAGACAGGAAAGGGTACGATGGGGCAGTAGCTCAAACCGGAGCCTTCAGCGTAGCAGCTGTGCATGTTTTTGCCTAGAAAACGTTCCTGTAACGTGGCTGCTCCCTACACTGGGGCCAGCACCACCATCATCATCACTTACTCTGTGCCAGGAACTACGCTAAGTGCTATACATGTATTATTCAACTGAATCCTTTCAACAAGCCTCTCAGATATTCACTGCGATCTCGTCTTACAGGTGAGGGAAATGGTGCTTGATAAAGCCGGGCAATGCACCCGAGAACATACAGCTGGCAGAGCCAGAATCTGATCACGGGCAGTCTGGCTGTAGTGGCGGAGAACGTCGTCAGCCTTCTCAGCATCCATTCTATCTTGCCCTCTGACACAGCGGCTTTGTGGCTGGTTGTGGCTGACCCATCACTAACCTCCAGAGTTGGACCTTAGCTGACCTGAGCCAATCAGTCCTTTGCATCCCCAGGTCAGTATTCAGATGAAGAGCGGATACGTGAGATAAGCTAGTCTAATCAGAGTAAAGCCCGGGACTTTGGTTTGATGGTTAAGGGTGGAAAAGTTCTTTGTTTGAACTAGACTGATGTGCAGACATGAAGCCTTGAACTGTCTGTTGTAGCTACTTTGTTACCTTGAGGGGGAAGCTACCTGCAGAGGGTGGCAGAGCTACGGGAATCAGAGAAACGGTCTTATTTGTGAAGACATTAGGAATCTCTGGATTAGGCCGTACATGAAACCCGACCCAATCCTAGACTTTCTAGTTACATAAATCCCCATTTTTGTTTAAACCACTGAGTTTAAATTTCTATTGCTTGAACCAAAAGCATCTAAACTGATATGCTGAGCCCTGAGCCCCACATTTTTAATTCTTACATTATTCTGCTTTCTTTAAGATGCTCTGAGTTGGATCAGAGTTCAAGTCGAAGCATGTCTGGGCAAGAAGAGACCTTACAGATCATTTCTGTCGATCCTCCCCATAACCGTCTCCACCCTACCCCCACCTCCCCACTGGCCTAGTACATATTGAATACACGTGCCATATTGATGAAGAAGTCAAGGTCCTACAAGGTTAGCGCGCAGCTCAAGGTCACAGGCAGAACTATCATTACACACAGGCCTCTGGGTTGCCAACTATCTGGTCCAGTCAAAACCCCAACCAACCAATAATCCTAATGTCATTCAATCTGACTTTGGACTGTTAATAAATGTTCTTTCACCTATAGGCTTCATCTTGTTTCTCTGGAGCAAACTTTAAAGGAAATGCAATTCTTTTTAAGAATCTAAGCTAAGCTCTTGAGGCAGTCAGTGGATTGTTTAGCCAGAGTAAAACTGAAGGTGTGCTGCTTAGTCTCAGGCCCTGACCTTTCCCCTTGTTGTTAACAACGTAGGAAAGGAACTTATGCTGGGGCATGAGACACATGTCACCCACATGACAATGAAGCAACGGAAGGTTCTAACTGTCACAGAAGAAGGTCAGATAAAATAATGCAGAAGTTCTGAGAAGAGAGCTCCTTTAGCTCAGGAGTGGAGGAGCAAATGGAAAAAGCTGACTTTCAAGTAGAAGGAGGTGAGCAAAAGCAAAGAGGTGAGAAAGCACATGTGAGAAACTTTGAATAGTCAGTAATGGATGCCAGATGAGGAATGGAAGGTGTGGCCAGATTTGGAGCATGGTGGTCCCTCAAGCGCTAGATTAAGGAGCTGGAACTGGCCCTGGAAATGAGGTCGTAGATGTGAGAGAGATAAAGTCTGAAAAACCCAAGTTTAAGTCCCTGCTCCTTCACTGCCTAGCTTTCTCACCTTGGGCAAGTTACCTGACCTCTCTAAGCCTGATTCCTCATTTATACGATGGGAATACTATCCATCTTTATAGGGTTGCTATGGACATAAAATGAAATAATGCATTTAAAGCACCTAGCGTAGAACCTGTCTCTTAGGAAGTACCCAGGAACTATCTGTTGATTGAGTGAAAAGTAGAAATAAGATTTGGCAACTAAGTGGATTTGGGGCGTCAGGGGAGAAAGAAGAGCCTACGATGAGGCAGGTTTCAGAATTGGGTAGAATGATAACAGCTTCTTTTGGGAGGGGATTTTGGTTTTACCCCCCAGAGAACAGTGCTTGGGGTTGGAATCGAGATAAGCGAACTTAAAAACAGCTACACAGGAGGGAAGAACCCTCTGGAAGTCCCGGGAAGTTCCTGGGAAGATTATCAACTAAATTAAGTTTGTAAAGAAATAAAAACTGAAGAAGCTAATCGGCCACAGTGAGGCTAACATGAAAATGAATCTGTATTCCCTGGGCTCATACTGACTGATGCCCAGGTAGGGTGGGGAGATGGAAAAACCCAATCTGACTTGCAAATTTTGCCAAGAAACACCCGCACAGGGCATCCAGAGTCACTTCTAGTAAATGCTACGGAATTTTCCAAGGAAATCAGCCCAGGCATCTCTACCTTCTTTCGCTCGCTTATCTGAATGATTCCTGGCGGTGCCTCTCCAGACCTGCCCCGCTCACCAAGGCCCCATGAGGTCCCTGCCCTTCTCGGAAGCTTTCCCAAGTCCTTCCGACCTTCCCTCCTCTCAACTCTAGGCCCCGTCTGCATCCCCCCAGGGAACCAATCACAGGCTGCCTTAGGATAGTTCTTAGATTAGTGTTATTCTAGCAGTTTTCAATTAGTGATTTGCCTACGAGTGGTCAGAGGCAGATTTAATGGCGGGCACAACGGGCACGCGCTCTGGGCCCGACTTCTGAAGGGGTCCGCAAAACCCCAACTTTACACTTTTTTCTAATGACACCAAGTTTGATTTCATATGTGCAATACATATATTACATTCAAATTTTACTGGACATAAAACCTTAATAGTACATAATATTTTTTATTTATTTAGAAACATGGTTAACATGTATTTTTATTTTCCCTGTCTCTCTCTCTTTTTTTAAGGGACCCAATATTTTCTTCTGCACCTGGGGACTCAACTGACCTTAATCCGCCTCTGGGTCCAAGTAGAAGCAAGATCAGAGGTTCCTGAACCTATCATCGCAATCACCTGGGAAACTTTTCAAAAATATATATTTTAGGGTCCCCATCCCCAGAAGTCAGGCAATTTTTAAAAGCTTCCCAGTGTTTCTGATCGAGGTTTCAGAACCTCAGGTCCAGATGGTACACAGGATTTTTCTTTTACTCAGACACGTGTGCATGTGTCATTTACTGAGAATTCCATCGCACCATTTTCATATGGTGTTTCAGTTCATTTTCATATTAATGAAACGATGGCTATGATTTCACTTCGTTTAATCCCATGGCCACCAGAAGCATATTCCTGCTAGTCACTAGGCTTAGTGTCGTACCCTGCAATAATAGGTCTTAATAATCAATTTACCCAATAAATGCTATTTAACTTTTTACACACTTATGTCTTATCTCTTCGGATATACTATAGACTGTGTTTTGTACTTCTTTGTAGGCCAAACCATCTATCTTCATGCTTTCTCCACATAGTGGGGACCCAATAAATGGTCCTTTACTTGGCTTTTATTTAAACCCCCTCAATTCTTTAATCTTTTTATCTAAAAATAAGGCTGTATGTTATGGTGAGGAAAGAAAGGCTTTGGTGAAGCCTGAATTCCACCTCTGCCAGTTAATTGGCTGTGTGATCTTGGGCAAGTCCCTTAAATTCTAAGTCTCTGATAATTTACCCACATGATAGAAATAATAACAATCACTTGTTGTTGATGAGGATTAAATGAAATAATATATGTAAAGCACCTAATGTATAGAAGACACTATAACCATAGATAGGAGCTCTGACTATACATTATCTATATATAATCTCTTTGAGCCTAAGTTCCTTATATGTAAAACGGGGACACAGTAAAACTTAAGCTAGAAAATTGATATTGCCTAGGGCCTGGTACATTTTAACTGCTCATAAAAAGTTAGGAATTAATTAACAATGCTATGTCTTTTATCGTAACTAGCCAAGGTTTCTTTGATTTTTTTTCTGGATTAAACTCTTTAGTAAAATAGATTCTTTCCTCCCAGCCTTTTCTGGCCTGAGACATCTCTACCAAAACCACAATCTATTAAACAGGTCCTCAAGAGCCCAGAGGGAATGAGCAGGGCTTATGCTGCAGCTGTCTGTCTTCTGCTGGGGTCCTGTTTCCAGTGAGCAGAAACTTCCCTTCTCCCAGCTGTGTGGGCTTCTCAACACTGGCTATTTCAGGACAGAGTCCAAGATAAGCAAGCACTTCTTTGGGGTTGCCTTTCAGGGAAAGCTCTCTGGAGACTTAAAGCTCATTAGTCTGACCTTTGGTCTCTGGGGAAAGTGAGGAAATAACATCCTGCTCTTAGAGAGTGGAGACACCAAGCACTCAGGGGACAGGTTTGTGCAACAATGAGGCAGAGATAAAAAAAAAAAAAAAGGTGCCAAGATAAGACTGTTCCAGAGCATTAATAATTATAATAAAAATAATCTCTCTCGCTTGTGGAGGCTTTACAGTTTACATAGCACTTTCACACACATTAGCTTATTGGCTGCACAACACAGCCGCATCCTAAGAGTGACAGAGCAACTGTCATCTCCATTTTGCAGATGAAGAAAGTTAGTCCCACAGTATTATGGTTTGCCCAAGGTCACACAGAAACTGAGCTGTAGGGTTGGACTAGAACCCGTGTCTGCTGACTAGGCCTTTCCGCGGACTGAGCAGTTGCGAGCCTTCTTCCACTAGCGTGAAAATCAACAAAGTGAGGGTAAGAGTGAAGCACAGAGAAGGTGTGGCGCCTTTTAAAGTCCAGGTCTCAGAGAGGTGGGGTTGTGGGGGTTGGGTCCTAGGACGAGATCGCAGGGTGGGATTCCCGGGACGCCGGGAGCGAAGGCTGGAGAAGACGGGGAGAGTTAAGACTGTGGGTGGCTGCTGGAGGCGTCTGAATAGGAGCCAGAGAGGACAAGAGATTAATGTGAAGTTTCTGAGATATGACGAGGAGAATCAAGCCGGGCTGGAATTTGAAAAAGTCTGCAGACACCGCAGTTCAGAACAGGAGCTTTCCCCCTATCAAACTTACCCGGTCAAGTTGACCTCTCAGAAGCAGCCCGACAGTCACCTCTACGGAAACGAAAAACTGCCTAGAAGCCCATGGCCCTTCGGTAGTTGTAGTTTATAGAGCTCAACACTGGTGCTTAAAAGCATTTCCCGCCTCTCTGTCCCGAACTATAACTCCCGTGGTGCACCGTGCAAGACTGCGAATTTCGACCCTGGAACTACAATTCCCATAGTTCTACGCGGCCCTTTGTCTCTGGCTGAAACCGCCCAAGGAGCGCGACGCGGTGCGATTCCTCCCCCTGGTGGTCAAGGGCCCGCCGCCACGATGACGCGGCTAGAGCGGCGGTTTGTGCATGTAGTTGCGGTAGCAACCGGCCACCTCACCGGTCCTTAAATAATTCCCAGGAGTGCCAAGAAATAGCGTGTTTTCACCTTATTCTTACAGAGGTTGGAATTGTTTCGTGTCCCTCTGCAGCTTTGTCGCCTTTGAGAATATGAGACATTATTCAAGTTAAGGGCACATTTCCTGCCAACCTTTACCTGTTGACACGAGGTTTTTCCATTGTCCTTCAGGAACCAGGAGAAACATGAGAGGCTACTGGACCTTCAGTCTCGCAGCCCCTCCATCCACCCTCACCTTGCTGACCCTATGCTAGTTCTTAGGGACACATTGGTGAACAAGATACTATCCCCAGCCTCGAAATAATTCACAGTCTAGCAGAGGATTGCGCCAAATGAATGATGACAACACAGTGATATATACTCTAATGGGGAAAATATAGGGGGGCGTGGGAGCCTTGCAGAGTGGACCTGTACAGGGGGAAACGGAGTCAGCAAGGCTTCTTAGAGATCTTACAGCGAAATTAAAACTGAAAACTGGAGAAATAGAACTTAGGAGTACAGGGAGTGTGAGGGATGGAATGGAGAGAGAGAGAGAGAGAGAGAGAGAGAGAGAGAGAGAGAGACAGACCCAGGGAGACAGGCAGCACAGCATCCTCGGGAGTCTTATAAGCTTCCATAAGAAATTTAGATCATTCAGGCAGCTCAAAAAGTTTCAATGGCTTCCTGTTACCGACTGAATGAGGTCCCAGCTTGTTAGCCTGACATTCATAGGCCTTCCTCAACCCGGCCTCCCACCTCTTTTACCTTGTGCTGCTCCCAGCGACATTTACCTCCTCGCCATTGTCAAGATGTATCATGTTCTTATTGTTCCTTCCACACTCATGCTCTTCCCGCCACTAGGTACATTGCCCTTCCTGGTTTCCTGTCTAAGCTGGTTCTTCCCTGAAAATTCCTCTAGACCCTCCTTTTCTCTCCATGAAGCTTTCCTGATCCCTCCAGCGCCAAAGGACCTCTGCCTCCTCTCAGTTGCTGGGCTATTTGTGTGTGCCTCTCACTTGGGGGCTTGCTTCACGCTGCCTTGTGCCATCTCCTAGGTGGGAGCTCTTAACTCTGCAATAAATTGTGAGCAACTTGAGGTCAGGGGCTGAGTCCTGCAGCTGATCCTTCCACCCATCAACCCCACAGTCCCTCAAATCACCAGTGTTCAGAGTCCGTACTTTAGGCTTCCTTAGTCAGGCTCACCTCTCCTCCTGACGCACTGCTACCATCCCTCCAGGAGCCAAAATAAAGTCATCAGGAGGGGGTGATGGCAGCGCTGCGCTGTGGTAATTAAGCCCTGGCTTTAATTAAAGCTGTGGTTGGTGGCAGTGATGGCAGAACATAAGAAGCTTAGTGCAGAGCAGTGAGTGGCTCCCTTTGGTTAATTAATCGGTGTTATGCGGCTGGCCCAGAATATTCATGACTAACCAGAGTCCTGAGTCATGAGAGGGACAGCTGGAGGTCATTTCTCTGTCTTCTGGTCTAGACAAGGCCGTGCTGGGGACATTTGGCTGCTGAGTTTCAAACTTCCCAGAAACAGCCCTGGCTGCTGTGGCTCAGTGGATTGAGTGCCCGCCTGTGAACCAAAAGGTCACTGCTTCATTTCTCAATCAGGGCTCATGTCTGTGTTGCAGGCCAGGTAGCCAGTTGGGGGCATGTGAGAGGCAACTGACTGATTTGATGTTTCTCTCCCTCTCCTTCTCCCTCCCTTCCCCTCTCTCTAAAAAATAAAATCTTCAAAAATATAAAATAAAAGCTGATGTAGAATATTTCCAATACCCTGAAGGTTTGCCTCATTTTCCTTGTCAGTTCATAACCACTCATCATCATTCCCCAAAGGAAACCACTGTTTTTCTTTCTATCATCAACTAATGGGGAGGAAACAACATTTTGTAACTTTTGACAGTAATATTTTATGCTCAATGATCCATCGACATATGGTACCTGTGTTGATGCCATTCCTGTCAAAGACCACCAGAAACACACGTGTGATTGAGTAAGTTGGATACTCACTGCAGGGAGGCAGAATGCACATGATGGGAAACTGGGGTGGGGGGTGCATCTCAGAAAGAGGGTACAGAAAAGACTTTTAGGATTTGGCCTTTTGTTAGATGATTTGGGGGAGGGTTTAAGGAAGCAGGGCTTTGGTCTGCATTGGGTGCTGTCAGGAAATGGGGGTAATTCTATCACTGGGGATTTGAGTGATTCTTATCTAGAAGGAGGGAGATGGCTGAGGGTAGAGCAGTCATTAGTAAGAAGGAGTAGTGTCTTATATGAGGGTAGCATGGTGGTTGGTCCTTTTCATGTGTTGTCTGTGTTCAGACATGATTTTGGAGTTGTCCTATTTGTACTTTGATCCATCAGGGTCACAGAGTGGCCTTGTCTGACGTGAATGTTCTGTGAAATTGTTTGTGTTCAGCCAGGCAACACCAAAGGCCAGCTGTGAGTGCCAGGCCAGCTCCCAGCAATTAGGGACTACTTTTCTCTTTTCTGTATACTAACATGTGCTGATGTCTCCCAGCTGGGTGCTGGGAGTCCACAAGTGATTTGTCTTCGTGTCCTTAAGAACCTCATAATTGGTGGGTAAAATGGACAAGAAAACAAATGCACACCATTGGAAAGCACTATAGCTGAGGGTTAGGCTCTGGAGACAAGCTATAAATTTTAAATCCCGGATCTACCACTGACTAACTGTGAATTCTTGGGCAATAGCTGTTCTCTAATCCTCAGTTTTCTCATCTGCAAATGGGTAGCAAAAAAGATAGCAGTAGTGTCTACGTTATAGACCTGGTGCAAGGGTTAAATAAACTAACCCGTGGATCACTGATTACTTAAAGGGCTTGGGTTTGACAGGGGCCAGAGGTGGATCCAGGTTTCGTGGGGCCTGAAGCTCATACAAATTGGGGGACCCTCTTTAAGAAAAGGAATTGTAAAATATCTTAGTTTTTCAGAATTTGAAAACATATGATTGTGTGAACATATTACAAGGTCCCTCCCAGGGCCTCAGAGGGGAATCTGAAGCTTAAATTTAATTAGCTTCTTTGTAACTCTAACTCTGAGAAGGAGGAAAATTATGAAAGAGTTTTATTCTTTTCAAATCACACTGCTTTCAAACTCTTCCAAAATATTTTAGCTGTGGGTCAAACCAACTCAAGCTGCCTTAGCTCTTTCTTGTGTTATGGCCTGGAAGTTAGTAGGCAATGAGCTAGTGATGAAATAATTAATCGACTTGGATCGTATTCTGAATACAGCTGCCCTGTCTGATGTGGGGTGGGGCAAAGGTGTAATGTCACTGTAATGAGAAGGTGTCTTCAGTCCAAAAGATGCAGCAGGAAACTCCATGGAATATAATAGAATTTATTATAAGGTAATTTACTCACAGGAAGATTGGGCAGGGGCAGACAGAGGGCACAAATTATTCTCCACTAAAGATTCCAGTTACTGTACTTTTTTTTATAATATAACTCAGGTACTAATGATTGACAAGACAAAGGGACAAAGAATGCAGTAGTGCCAGGGGACATACTATCACCAATTTGATACTCATTTCGGTTGTCACCTGATCATCACTAACAAAAATATTTAGGGTTACATTTTAGGGAACACATGTAATCATTAACTAGAAGGCTTTGATATGCTTCCTCAGAACAGCAATGTCGGTTAAAGGCCACAGCGTGAAAGAACACGAAGGTGGAGATGGCTTTTGTTCGCTTCTGTATCTGTGCATGCGCCTACTGTTTGCAGCGCTGGGACCCAGCTGGAGTCTGGATGAATCCCCTTTCAAGATCCTATTAACAGAGCATTATGCGCCATAAAGGCAAAGGATAGGAACTGTGCTTCTCTAGTGTTGTTATTATAATAATCCTTCCATTCAAAAAATATTTATTGAGCACCTAGTATGTTGCAGGCACTGTGTTTAATCCTGGAGATCAAGTAGGAATAGAATTAAACCACATTGTGCTTTAATTCTAATGAGGAGAGACAGGTAATAAGCAAATATATAACCAAGATAAGTTCATACTATGTTAAATGCTCTACAGAAAATAGGGTGCTTTGATGAAGAATAAAAGAAGTGAGTTACTCTCCACAGGATGGTCAGGGAAGGATTCTCAGAGCTGGCGCTGGCGCGGAGCCCAATCATACCCCCCATTTCTTGATTATCTGCTATGTATCAGGTCGTTAGGAAGTTTTACATGCTTTATCTCATTTAATCCTCTTGGGAAGTATATTTTATTCTTTTTATTTTTCAGACAGGGAAACAGAGGCTCAAAGGCAGTGTCGATACTTGCCTCATACGCCCCCATCCCTTCTCTGAACTCCCTTACCAGCGCGGTAGTTTCTAGTACATTGTGAGCCCCACCACTCCAGGTCTTGTTTCCTTACCTGGAAGAAGGCAGCTATGAGCCAAGAAGGGAGGCATCGTGGGAACTGCCCCTCGTGGGACCTGCCCCAAGGGCATCCTTCAGCCATCCAGGTACTGCGGGCTTCCCCATTCTCAGATAGGATGGTTTTGAGGTACATTTCACACCGTCTCTCAGAGAGTCCCCAGAAGAACTGAGCCTAACTGTTCACGGCAGCAACCTGCACTTTAACGCACCCAATATAAGCTTTTCTTCCCTCCCTGTCTCACCTTCTCCATGCCCTCACTTCTGCCTCTTGAAATCAGGGCCCAAACAGACGTCCAGCACCCAAGCCTCAGGAGCGGCTTTGGGAGAATTCAAAATAAGATAGGGTTTAAGTGACTCGCCCAAGGCCACCAAATCAAGTGACAGAACTGAAATTTGCATCCAGGTCCACATGGATTACATTTCAACCTTAACCTCTACACCTCCTGACAAGAAGCCTGAAGATGGGAGCGAGTCTCCTTCCTGTCCTGACCTTGGCAGATTTTTCCAGCCTCATCTCCCATCTCCTTATTCTCAGCCACCTTTTGCACCAGGCATAGTAAACTGCTTGGGGACATAGCATTCTCAAACCTACTATGTCCTGTCACCCTCCATGCCTGTTCAAGTGCTCCAGCGTCCACCTTTACTCCCTCCTTGCCACCCTCCACCAGATGAACTCCAGCCGCCAGTGTCCAGCACTGGCGAGAATCACGTTTGTGCCACGTGCTTGGCATCCCTGATCTCATTCAGTTGGCACAATGATTTTCAGATATCAGTAGCAGCATTCCCAGTTCGCAGGTCAGGAAACCAAGGTTCACAGAGGCCAGGTGACTTATGCAAGTTCTTAGAGTTAAGGACTAAAGCCAGGATCAAAACCAAGATCTACCTGTCTGCTCCCATAACTTGATGCCTGGTTGGAAGAAAATGATAGGAACCAGGGTCTTTAAGGCTGATCCAACCCCCCGCCCCCCTCCCGGCCCCTGCCTCCGTTAGGTCTAACTTTACAACTGAGAACACATCCCCCAATGCAGTCACCAGGGCTCTCGCTGGGAGGAGTAGGGACTGCGGAGCCCAGAGGGAGGAGGCCAGCCTGAGGGAGCTTCCCACAAAGGGAGGGGCAGTACATCCTGCCCGCCCCACTTAGGAGGGGAAAATCGGTAAGACCATTCGTCTTTCTACTTTAGGGCTCCTTCCATTCCTTCAGGAGCTTACTTGGCCTTGGCAATGGCCTGCTTCCCAGAATCTCTCATCAAAAATGATTCTTGGAGGCTAGGCCAGTTGAGGGAGGCCCAGAGGCCAAGGAAGTCCTGAATTCCCACTCTTAATCTTTTCCTGGCTCCCAGCCGTGTTGTCATCAATTCCAACGAATTCCTGGAAAAGGCTCACCGGCCTGCAGAACATGAACTGGCCTGGCGGGTACCAATTTCTCAGCAGGTTTGAGAAAATGATGATGGGATGGGGATAACCCTTACTGACAATACTGCATCAGTCCCTGCTTAAAATCCTTCAAGGACTGCTTTCAGCCTCCTCGACAAAGGTTGCAGTCATATCAGAAGCCCAGGAGCCCTTCAAGGTCTGGATCAGCTTCCTTCAGCCAGTTAGATTCACTCCTTGTTCTTATTCAAAATGAGAGGCGGGTCCCTAGACAGGCAACCCTCGGCCATGCATTTGTGTGTGCTGTTGCCATTCGCTTGTGCTGCATCTTTCCCACCTGCCTCCTGTCCAGTCTCTCAAACCCAGCAGAGTGGGCACTTTCTCTGGGAAATCCTTCCTGGCCGAATCCCTAGCACACAACGACATTTCAACAACAGCACACAGGACAGTGCAGTGGAACAACATGTGTGTGGGTCTGCCTCCCCACATGGCCACGGGTGCCATCTGGTTCGTCTCTGTGGGCCTAGCGCCGCACCTGGTGCAGTGGGTGTTGATTTAAAGAATGAGCGAATGTGTAAGAGGCACCTGGAGCAGGGGTTGCAAACACAAATGCCCTCGGGGTCCAAGTCAGTCAGGTAAATCGGGGTAAGGGGCAGGAGGGACAGTAAGTGTCTTGCCTAAAGGAATTGAAAAAAAAATTTTTAAGATTTTATTTACTTATTTTTAAAGAGGGTGGGGAGAGAGGGAGAGAAACACTGATGTGTGGTTGCCTTTCGTGAGCCCCCGACTGGGCACCTGGCCCTCAACCCAGGCGTGTGCTCTGACTAGGAATCAAATCAGCGACACTGGTTTACAGGGGGCACTCAAGCCACTGAGCCACATGAGCCTGGGCGAGGAATTGAAATTTGATTTAAGAAAATGGATGAGTGGAACTCAGCCTCTGTTCAACACAATAATAATAATAGTTATTTTAAACTTACTCTGCACCAACGGATAAGATGCTGTGACTCAAGAGTGTGGACTCAAAATGATCTGCTGGGTTTGAGTCCCAGCTCTCTTGCCTGTTAGCTGTGGGACTTTGGTCATGTCACATAACCTCTCTGTGCCTCAGTTTCCTCACTCCCAGAACGGAAATAATAATAATAACAATACCTGCCTTGTAAGATTGTCATGAGGATTCAAAGCATGAACACAGGCAGAGTACATAAAAGGGTGCCTGACACATGGAAAACACCCAAGAAGTGCTAGCTATTATTATTCCTGGATGGCGAGCGTTCAGAGAAGGCCTCTCTGAGAAGATGACGCGTAAACGGAGCCCTAGAGGTCAATCATGAGCCACCATGGCGGGCTCTGGGAGATGAATGTTGTATGGAGAAGGGACAGTCAGGGCCTTAGGTGGAAACAGCTTTGCTGGGTCTGAGAAACAAAAAGCAGGCAGTGGGGCTGGAGGAGAGTGAGCCAGGGAGGGGGACAAGAGGTAATGTCTGGAGGACAGGCAGGGGCCCAGATCACAGCAGGACTTCTAGGCCATGGAAAGAAGCCTGAATTTCATTCCGTATGATGGAAGCCACTGGGGAGTTTGTTTTAAAATATGGATTTTATTATTATTTATTTATTATTATCCAGGTATGATGAAGCCAACAGGGCAGGAAACATCTGCCACTGAAAAGACAGTCAGCCCTGGCCAGGTGGCTCGGTTGGCTGGAGCATCACCCTGTACACGAAAAATGTTGCAGTTTCGATTCCTGGTCAGGGCACGTGCCTGGGTTGCCAGTTCACTCTCCAGTCGGGGTGCATGTGGGAGGCAACATGTCAGTGTTTCTCTCATATTAATGTTTCTCTTTCTCTCCATCGATCTCTCCCTCTCCCCCTCCTCATTCCCTAAAATCAATGAACATTATCAACTGCCCCTTCAACCTGAGTCTCGTCTTCTTGCCTTTCTCCCGGAACAACATCAGCTTCAGCACACACTCCAGCCTAGACTCTGGGCTCTGTGCAGTTGCCCAGCCACTGGTCTGGTCGGCGGGCAGCGCGGCCAGCATCTATGCAGGTGCCGGGGGGTCGGGCTCCTGGATCTCAGTATCCCACTCCCCCAGCATGCAGGGCAGCTGGGGATCCAGGGGTCTGGCTGTAGGTGTGGCTGGGGTCTGGCAGGCACAGGAGGCAACCAGAGTGAGAAGGAGACTATGCAATGCCTGAGTGACCACCTGGCCTCCTACCTGGAGAGGGTGAGAAGCCTGGAGGCTGATAACTGGAGACTGGAGAGCAAAATCTGGGAACGCCTAGAGAAGAAGGGACCTAAGGTCAGGGACTGGTGGTGTTATTTCAAGACCATGGAGGACCCGAGGACTCAGATCTTTGCAAATGCTGTGGACAATGCCCGCAACGCTCTGCAGACTGGCTATGCCCGCCTCATTCCTTGACTCTGGACTTCAGAGTCAAGTATGAGACGGAGCTGGCCATGCGCCAGTCTGTGGAGAGTGACATCGATGGGCTCTGAAAGGTCATCGATGACACCAATATCACTCGGCTGCAGCTGGAGACAGAGATCAAGGTTCTCCAGGATGAGCTGCTCTTTATGAAGAAGAACCATGAGGAGGAAGTAAATGATCTACGAAACCAGACTACCAACTCTGGGTTGGCCGTGGAGCTGGGTGCCCCCAAATCTCAGGACCTCAGCAAGATCATGGCGACATCTGAGCCCAGCATGACGAGCTGGCTCAGAAGAACCGAGAGGAGCTAGACAAGTACTGGTTCCATCCGATTGAAGAGAGCACCACAGTGGTCGCCTCACAGACCGCTGAGAGAGGAGCTGCTGAGGCCATGCTCACGGAGCTGAGCTGTCCAGTCCAGTCCCTGGAGACCAACCTGGACTCCATGAGAAATCAGAAGGCCAGTTTGGAGAACAGCCTGAGGGAGGAGGAGACACGCTCTGCCAGACGGATGGGACAACTCAATGAGGTCCTGCTCCACCTGGAGTCAGGGCCGGCCCAGACCCGGGCGGGCGGGGGAGGGGGTGGTGGCGGGGGTGGGGGGCAGCCAGGGCCAGGCCTAGAAGTGTGAGACCCTCCTGAACATCAAGGTCAAGCTGGAGGCTCCGATTGCCACCTACCGCCACCTACTGGAAGAAGGGGAGGACTTCGATTTTGTTGACGCCCCGGACAACAGCTACTTCTTGCGAACCATCCCAAAGACCAAAAGACCACCACCCGCAGGGCTGTGGACAGCAAAGTGGTGTCTGAGGTCAATGACAACAAAGTTGTGAGACGTTAAAGGCAGCAGAACTGGGGTATCCCTTGGAGGGGCAGGGGGCCAATAACAAATTCAGAGTTTATTGAAAAAAATCGATAAACATATCCTTGGGTGAGGACTTAAAATTTAAAAGTATTTTTAAAAATACTTTTAAAACACTAAAAGACAAGGCAGTTTGTTATACTCACAGACCCTAAGAGGAGGGGACATGCCATGCCCCTGGGGGCCACATGGGGAAGCACCAGAGTGATCAGGGGACAGGAAGTGCAGGGGGAAAACGTGACCACGGTTTTTATTGTGGTTTCTATGGGAAGGATGGATGAGGCAGAGTAAAGAGCTTAAGACTGGCTAGTATGAGTAATGTCAGTGGGCTCTGAGGCATAGGAGCTGTACCCAACGGTCTGGTGCCTGGTCCTGGGATGACTAGGACAGGGGCGTAGTATTCCTGAATTTGAGTGCTCAGTAGAGGAGGTGACTGGGCCTCTGGGCTCTGGATCGATTGCTTTGCATTTCAAAGGCAAACTCAAGGGTAAGTCCCTTACCACCTCTAGGAATTGGGTAGCCTTGTAGGGGGAGTTCCTCCAGAGTCAACAAGCCACCCCACCCGGCCCTGCCCATGTCAAAGCGTCGAAATACAGAAACTAAAAAGATATGGTTAATACAGAGTTACAGCCAAGGAGAGATGGGGTTTACATTTTAACAAATCTTCTGGCTGTTGTGAGGAGACAGTATTTTAGCGAGGCAAGAGGAAAGCCGTGGTCAGAGGCCAATCTAGATCCACAGTGATGGTGGCCTGCACCAGGGTCGGAGCAGGGGAGGGGGCAACCAGGCTAGTGTCAGGGTTTGTTTGGAGGTGGCAGGACCTGGTGGACCTCTGATGGGACTACGTGAGGCAACTTGAGGTCCATCCCTCATCTCTTCTTATGTCTGGGTTTCGTGCCTGTGTTTCCTCCCCGTTATGGGCTGTACTGTCTCACTCTTCTGATGTTAACAACATAGTAAAAGGGATTCTAGGAAATGCTAGAGATAGAAATAAAGTGTTCAGCATAGTGCCTGGCACATAGTAGTTACTCAACAAATCGATAGCCAGTCCAGCAGGTCTGATATCCGATCATGGTTTGGTCTACCACCCACTAACTGGGTTCACCTCTCTGCATCTCCCTTCCCCAATCTGGAAGCAGAGTTAAGAGCACCTAGCTCTTCTGGTGGTTGTGAGGATTAAATGAGGTGATGTATGTGAGGGGCCCAGCCTTTGCAGGGGCTCCATCTATTGCCATAACAATCACGTCTTAAGGAATGTCAGTCTAGGCCAGGCTCCAGAGGTGGGGCCCGGACTTCAGACTTCGGGAGAAACGGGACTGAGCCCCCTGCGTCTCCTCCGGGGAGCTCACCTCCAAGCTTGATTCCCTCCCCCAGCTCCCACCTCTCTGCTGGAGAGCTCCTCAAAGAGCCAACAGAAAGCTGTGTTTACTCTGCCAAGTGGCATCCCCAGGGAGGGAGGAGAGGAGAAATAAATCTTCCTGCCTCTGCTTTGGAAAGCAGACTGATAATTATCTGCCTGCTAGGTAAACATTTGCCAAGCTGGCCCCATCGATTAACCCATTGGTACCCAGGCCTGAGGTGAAGTTCTCTGGGTGTGGGTTGCTCTGGGAGGGTCGGGAAAATTAGAGGAGGCTGGGCATGGCTTCTGGAGCCTTCAGAGATGATCTAATTCAGGTTGAAACACTCAGGAGGATGGGACAGAATGACTTCAAGACCGAGGTTTGAAATTTACTTTGCTTGGCCTGTCCAGCCCTGCTGTCGTCCAGGTCCCGGTCCCAGGAATACAGGCCCCAAAGGAGTGGCCAGGGCTGAAAGCCTGTTGAGCAGTTTCAGGCAGGGACACTGTCCTGTGTTTGAGGGGCTGGACCAGTGACCAACCCTGCTCACCTTAATCCCCTCTGGCTTTCTCCAGACCTTAGAAACCCACCCTCCAGGAAGCACAGGCCCATTTCCCACAGAAGGGGCACACAGACCCTGGGCCGTGTCTGGATGTGGCTGGTTAGAAGGTCGCGTTGGGCTGACTATAATTATTCACACGGCTGCATATCTGCCCAGCTTGCCAAGCACTTTTCCTAGCACTATCTCATCCAACCAGCCCCACAATAAACCTGTGAGCAGGAATTAGCCCCCTGTAGTACAGTGGTTCAAACCTAGTTTCTGATACGCATTGGCTGTGTAGCCTTGGGACTGTCACTTCATCTTTCCTAAAAAATGAGGAGAGCCCTGACTGGTGTGGCTCAGTGGGTTTGGCACCGTCCGGCAAACCGAGAGGTCACGGGTCAACTCCCTGTCAGGGCACACGCCTGGGTTTTAGGCCAGGTCCCCGGTTGGCTACGTGTGAGAGGCAACAGATTGATGTTTCTCTCACGCATGGATGTTTCTGTCCCTCTCTTTCTCCCTCCCTTCCCCTCTCTCTAAGAATAAATTAGTAAAATCTTAAAAAAAAAATGGGGAGAATGGCTGCCCCTCTCTCTCTCCATCCCCCTCCCTCCACCTTTGCAATTTTGCTTGGAGCCTTAAAGGAAATCATGGCTCTAAAGAGCTGAACAGTGCCTAGTGCAGGGCTGGCAACTTTGTCAGCTTCTTCCTCGAATTCCCCATTTTACGGAGGAGGAAAATGAAGCTCAGTGAACTATCCAATTATACTCATCTGAATTTTTTTTTTGTATATTTTATTGAGTATGCTATTACAATTGTCCCATTTTTCTCCCTTTTATCACCTCTGTCCTGCACCCCCTCCCATCATCCTCATCTGAATGTTTCTAAAAATCATTATACAAATGCATGGTGAACACGAGTCAAAGTTGTATTTCACTTATTCATGAGGAAGTTATCAGGATGACAAAGCTGGTTCAGAGGACTGATTGATATAGTCAAAGAAGCATAGAGAACGCTGGAAAAAGATTGCTAGTCAGATTCCAGCCACAAATGCCCTACAGTGAGTGACCTATGACCTTTGGGTTTTAACCTATAATCTCCACTGGTCAGAAATCATTTAAATACTATTGGATATCTTTTTTCTATGAATTAGCATCTTAGTTCTCAGACTTATAAAATGTCTGGGCCTGAATACCCAGAGAGCTGCATGACCCTTGGGGGCTTGTTTGCTGATGCCCTGGTGAACCCATGAAGATCACAGTCTCCTCATTGTCTCGCTCCGAAGTTTTGTTAACTTTTCCTAAACGAGCATGGGAAAGGGAAGGATTGGCCTGCTGAGCTGTGTCAGGATTACTCCTGAGCAAAAATTCCAGATCTTTTTTTGCTTTCGAAAGCCTAGTCCTGCTACCATGTTAGGCTGATGGTGAGAAGTTGAAGGCCCAGAAAGAGGGTGTGACCTCTCCAGGGTCACATACCATGCCTAGGGAAGGAACAGACACCGGAACTGCGCCCCTGCCCTGCTCCGGGTCCCCCGGGCTACATCCTTGGCCCTCCCTCAGGTGGGGTCCAGTTGTGAATTATCTCCTGTGGGCAGGGACTGCTCTGAATCCTGGTAGTACCCAGGGCAGCTGGCGTTGGAGTGATATGGTGGGGTCCTGTGGGGTTTCACCAGGGTTTGAGCTTATCTGTACTCAAGCAAATGAGAGCTGAGACCCTGGAGGTTCCTGCAGCCACGCCGGTTAATTCTGCAGTGAGACACCCAGAGAGCTCAGAGCTGAAGGAACACGGCAGCAAAGAAGCAGCAGATGGGTTTCCACGGTGACTGCCTCCTAGAGCTCTAAGTATCCTCTTTCTTCTTGACTGGAGATAGGGGGTGGAGGTGGGGTGCAGCAGGAAAAACACGGGTGCAGGAGGGAAAAACCAAGTCCCGGTCCTGATCTACCCCAGATGGAAGCTTGGTGTCCCTTCAGCAAGGCATCTCACCTCCCTCTGCGTCTGAGGAGGAACAAAGGACACCTTTGTTAGGTGTCCACACTGTGCCAGACATTATCTCATTTAGTCCTTTCCCCAGCACGCCTTTGAGGAAGAAGCTGTTATCAGCATTTTACAGAGGAGGAAACAGAAGCGCAGAGAGGTGGAGTACCTTGCACGGGGACACACAGCTCGTTAAGAGCACGTGAACTGTGCTCTTCGCCACAGCACGTTATAGAGCTCCAGGCCCCGTACTCTTGGAAGGCTAGACACATTCCACCGGGAGATTTCATGCGCATCCCAGAAAAGGAAGGGTGGAGGGAAGTAGAATCAGGCTGCAAAGAGAGAACACTTCAGATCAGACATCGTGAAGTTAGCCTTTATTTTCTGCCTGGGCACCTTGGCCAATATGACACCTGGCACCTCAGGCAGAAAGTGACTCTAGGCTCGGGCAGCCCTCAGACACCCTCCCCCACCCCCTCTGCTGTCCCTGGGGGGGGGGGGGG